>JAUPFR010000318.1:0-36162 GCA_036925125.1 Oreortyx pictus | reverse complement strand
TTGCACTGGAACCCGCCCCAGGTCGGTTCGGCACGACCCGGCTCTGCCCCTCACGACTTCGCCCCCTTTGGCCCGGCCCGGCTCGGCTCGGCCCGGTTCCTCCTCCTTCCACTGGAACCCCCCCAGGCCCGGTTCGGTTCGGCTCTGTCCCTCACAGTCTCACCCACTTTGGCCCGGCTCGGCTCGGCCTGGCTCTGTCCCGACCCCATTAAGTCCGCCGGCCCGGCCCGGTTCGGTTCGGCTCCAGCCCCGGTTAATCCCCCTGGCCCAGTTCGGCCCGGCTCCGCCCCCGGTTAAGACCCCCAGTTCAGCTTAGCACGGCTCGGCCCGGTTCGGCTCTGTCCCCACGTAACCCCCCGGCCCGGTTTGGCCCGGTTCGGCTCTGTCCCCACGTAACCCCCAGCCCGGTTTGGCCCGGTTCGGCTCTGTCCCCACGTAACCCCCCAGCCCGGTTTGGCCGGTTCAGCCGTGTCCCCACGTAACCCCCCAGCCCGGTTTGGCCCGGTTCGGCTCTGTCCCCACGTAACCCCCCAGCCCGGTTTGGCCCGGTTCAGCTCTGTCCCCACGTAACCCCCTGGCCTGGTTTGGCCCAGTTCAGCCGTGTCCCCACGTAACCCCCCGGCCCGGTTTGGCCCGGTTCGGCTCTGTCCCCACGTAACCCCCCAGCCCGGTTTGGCCCGGTTCAGCTCTGTCCCCACGTAACCCCCAGCCCGGTTTGGCCCGGTTCGGCTCTGTCCCCACGTAACCCCCCGGCCCGGTTTGGCCCAGTTCGGCTCTGTCCCCACGTAACCCCCCGGCCCGGTTTGGCCCGGTTTGGCCGTGTCCCCACTTAACCCTCCGGCCCGGTTTGGCCCGGTTCAGCTCTGTCCCCACGTAACCCCCCGGTCCGGTTTGGCCCAGTTCGGCCGTGTCCCCACGTAACCCCCCGGCCCGGTTTGGCCCGGTTCGGCTCTGTCCCCACGTAACCCCCCGGCCCGGTTTGGCCCGGTTCGGCTCTGTCCCCACGTAACCCCCCGGTCCGGTTTGGCCCAGTTCGGCCGTGTCCCCACGTAACCCCCGGCCCGGTTTGGCCCAGTTCGGCCGTGTCCCACGTAACCCCCCAGCCCGGTTTGGCCCGGTTCGGCTCGGCTCCGACCCCGGTTAAACCCATCGGTTCAGTACGGTTCGGTTCGGCTCCGCCCCAGTTAACCCCCCCGGCCCGGCCCGGCTCGGCTTTGTCCCCGGTTAAACCCCAGGTTCGGCTCTGCCCGGCTCCGTCCCACCCGGTTCGGCTCGGTTCGGCCCGGTTCGGCCCCGTGAACTCCCCCTGCCTGACCCAGTTCGGCTCGGTTCAGCCCAGTGAACTCCCCCTGCCTGACCCGGTTCGGCTCGGTTCAGCCCAGTGAACTCCCCCTGCCTGACCCGGTTCGGCCCCGAGAACTCCCCCTGCCTGACCCGGTTCGGCTCGGCTCGGCCCCGTGAACTCCCCCTGCCTGACCCAGTTCGGCCCCGAGAACTCCCCTGCCTGACCCGGTTCGGCTCGGTTCAGCCCCGTGAACCCCCCCTGCCTGACCCAGTTCGGCTCGGTTTGGTCCCGTGAACTCCCCCTGCCTGACCCGGTTCGGCTCGGTTCGGCCCCACCCCATGAACCCCCAGTGAACCCCCCGTACCCGGTTCGGCCCGGCTCGGTTCTGCTCCTCCCTGACCCCCCTCGGCCCGGTTCGGCTCGGTTCAGCCCCCCGCCCCCTCCCCCGCCCGGTTCAACCCGGTTCGGCCCGGTTGTTCCCCCCCCCCCCCGCCCGGTTCGGCTCGGTTGTGCCCCGCCCCCCCCGGTTCGGCCCGGCTCGGTTCGGCCCCACCCCGCGAACCCCCCGTGAACCCCCCGTGCCCGGTTTGGCCCGGCTGTTCCCCGCCCCCCCCCCCGGTTCGGCCCGGCTCGGTTCTGCTCTGCCCTGACCCCCCTCGGCCCGGTTCGGCTCGGTTCAGCCCCCCCCCCACCCGGTTCGGCCCGGTTGGGCCCGGTTGTTTCCCGCCCCCCCCCCTTGGTTCGGCCCGGCGCGGTTCTGCTCTGCCCTGACCCCCCTCGGCCCGGTTCGGCTCGGTTCAGCCCCCCCCCCACCCGGTTCGGCCCGGTTCGGCCCGGTTGTCCCCCGCCCCCCCCCCCACCCCGGTTCGGCTCGGCCCGGTTCGGCCCGGTTGTCCCCCGCCCCCCCCCCACCCCGGTTCGGCTCGGCCCGGTTCGGCCCGGTTGTTCCCCGCCCCCCCCCCACCCCGGTTCGTCCCGGCGCGGTTCTGCTCCTCCCTGACCCCCCTCGGCCCGGTTCGGCCCCACCCTGTGAACACCCCCCCCCCCCCCCAACGGCCCGGTTCGGCCCCGCCCCCCCTCCCCCCGCCCGGTTCGGCTCGGCCCGGTTCGGCCCGGTTGGGCCCGGTTCGGCCCGGTTGGGCCCACGTACCCGGAACCACCTTCATGGGCGCTGCGGTGCGGGAACAACGCGGGTCGAGCGGCGCCGCTATAAATAGGGGGGGGGGGGGGGGGGGGGGGGGGAGGGGGGCGACCGGGGGGGACCGCGGCGGGACGGCACTGGGGGAACTGGGGGGAATGGGGGGACTGGGGGGGAACTGGGGGGGGATGGGGGCACTGGGGTGGGACTGGGGGGGAACTGGGGGGGAATGGGGGGGACTGGGGGGGAATGGGGGGACTGGGGTGGGACTGGGATGGGACTGGGGGGAACTTGGGGGGACTGGGGGGGAACTGGGGGGGAATGGGGGGGACTGGGGTGGGACTGGGAGGGACTGGGGGGAACTGGGGGGGAATGGGGGAACTGGAGTGGGACTGGGATGGGACTGTGGGGGAACTGGGGGGGAATGGGGGGGAAATGGGGGGGAATGGGGGAATGGGGGGACTGGGGGTGAACTGGGGGGAACTGGGGGGGAATGGGGGGACTGGGGTAGGACTGGGGGGGAACTGGGGGGGAATGGGGGGAACTGGGGGGGAATGGGGGGACTGGGGGGGAACTGGGGGGGAAATGGGGTGGGACTGGGATGGGACTGGGAAGGAACTGGGGGGGAACTGGGGGGGACTGGGGGGGAAATGGGGGGGAATGGGGGGACTGGGGTGGGACTGGGATGGGACTGGGGGGGACTGGGACGGAACTGGGGGGGAACTGGGGGGGACTGGGGGAAATGGGGGGGAAATGGGGGGGAATGGGGGGACTGGGGTGGGACTGGGATGGGACTGGGGGGGAACTGGGGGGAATGGGGGGACTGGGGGGGAAATGGGGGGACTGGGGGGGACTGGGATGGGACTGGGGGGGAACTGGGGGGGAATGGGGGGAGTGGGAGGGAACTGGGGGGGAATGGGGGGACTGGGGTGGGACTGGGGGGGAATGGGGGGACTGGGGGGGAAATGGGGGGGAATGGGGGGACTGGGGTGGGACTGGGGGGGAATGGGGGGACTGGGATGGGACTGGGGGGGAACTGGGGGGGAATGGGGGGAGTGGGAGGGAACTGGGGGGGAATGGGGGGACTGGGGTGGGACTGGGGGGGAATGGGGGGACTGGGGGGGAACTGGGGGGGAATGGGGGGACTGGGGGGGAATGGTGGGACTGGGATTGGACTGGGGGGGAACTGGGGGGGAATGGGGGGACTGGGGGGGAAATGGGGGGGAACTGGGGGGGAATGGGGGGACTGGGGTGGGACTGGGATGGGACTGGGGGGCAACTGGGGGGGAATGGGGGGACTGGGGGGGAATTGGGGGGGAAATGGGGGGACTGGGGGGGAACTGGGGGGGAATGGGGGGACTGGGGTGGGACTGGGATGGGACTGGGGGGGAACTGGGGGGGGAACTGGGGGGGAATGGGGGGACTCCGGTGGGACTGGGATGGGACTGGGGGGGAACTGGGGGGGAAATGGGGGGGAATGGGGGGACTGGGGGGGAATGGGGGGACTGGGGGGGGACTGGGATGGGAGTGGGGGGAAATGGGGGGGAACTGGGGGCACTGGGGGTGGAATGGGGGGACTGGGATGGGAGTGGGGGGGGAGTGGGGGGGAAATGGGGGGGAACTGGGGGCACTGGGGGCGGAATGGGGGGACTGGGATGGTACTGGCGGGGAAGTGGGGGGGAACTGGGGGCACTGGGATGGGACTGGGACGATACTGGGGGGGAAATGGGGGGGCACTGGGGGCACTGGGGGCGGAATGGGGGGACTGGGATGGGACTGGGGGCACTGGGATGAGACTGGGAACACTGGGATAGTGCTGTGGGCACTGGGAGCACTGGGAGGGACTGGGAGCACTGGGAGGTGTTACTGGGAGCACTGGGAGGTGTTACTGGGAGCACTGGGAGCACTGGGAGGTGTTACTGGGAGCACTGGGAGGTGTTACTGGGAGCACTGGGAGCACTGGGAGGTGTTACTGGGAGCACTGGGAGGTGTTACTGGGAGCACTGGGAGCACTGGGAGGTGTTACTGGGAGCACTGGGAGCACTGGGTGGCGTTACTGGGAGCACTGGGAGGTGTTACTGGGAGCGCTGGGCGCTGTTACTGGGAGCACTGGGAGCACTGGGCGCTGTTACTGGGAGCACTGGGAGCACTGGGAGGTGTTACTGGGAGCGCTGGGCGCTGTTACTGGGAGCACTGGGAGCACTGGGAGCACTGGGAGGTGTTACTGGGAGCGCTGGGCGCTGTTACTGGGAGCACTGGGAGGTGTTACTGGGAGCACTGGGAGCACTGGGAGGTGTTACTGGGAGCACTGGGAGCACTGGGAGCACTGGGTGGCGTTACTGGGAGCACTGGGAGGTGTTACTGGGAGCGCTGGGCGCTGTTACTGGGAGCACTGGGTGGTGTTACTGGGAGCACTGGGTGGCGTTACAGGGAGCACTGGGAGCACTGGGCGCTGTTACTGGGAGCACTGGGAGCACTGGGCAGTGTTACTGGGAGCACTGGGAGCACTGGGCGCTGTTACTGGGAGCACTGGGAGCACTGGGCGCTGTTACTGGGAGCACTGGGAGCACTGGGTGCTGTTACTGGGAGCACTGGGAGGTGTTACTGGGAGCACTGGGAGCACTGGGTGCTGTTACTGGGAGCACTGGGAGCACTGGGCGCTGTTACTGGGAGCACTGGGAGCACTGGGAGCACTGGGAGCACTGGGCGCTGTTACTGGGAGCACTGGGAGCACTGGGCGCTGTTACTGGGAGCACTGGGTGCTGTTACTGGGAGCACTGGGAGCACTGGGTGCTGTTACTGGGAGCACTGGGAGCACTGGGCGCTGTTACTGGGAGCACTGGGTGCTGTTACTGGGAGCACTGGGCGCTGTTACTGGGAGCACTGGGAGCACTGGGAGCACTGGGAGCACTGGGCGCTGTTACTGGGAGCACTGGGAGGTGTTACTGGGAGCACTGGGAGCACTGGGAGGCGTTACTGGGAGCACTGGACGCTGTTACTGGGAGCACTGGGAGCACTGGGCGCTGTTACTGGGAGCACTGGGTGCTGTTACTGGGAGCACTGGGAGCACTGGGAGCACTGGGCGCTGTTACTGGGAGCACTGGGAGCACTGGGAGGCGTTACTGGGAGCACTGGGAGCACTGGGCGCTGTTACTGGGAGCACTGGGAGCACTGGGCGCTGTTACTGGGAGCACTGGGAGGTGTTACTGGGAGCACTGGGAGCACTGGGAGGCGTTACTGGGAGCACTGGACGCTGTTACTGGGAGCACTGGGAGCACTGGGTGCTGTTACTGGGAGCACTGGACGCTGTTACTGGGAGCACTGGGAGCACTGGGAGCACTGGGAGCACTGGGCGCTGTTACTGGGAGCACTGGGAGCACTGGGAGGCGTTACTGGGAGCACTGGGCGCTGTTACTGGGAGCACTGGGAGCACTGGGAGCACTGGGAGCACTGGGCGCTGTTACTGGGAGCACTGGGAGCACTGGGCGCTGTTACTGGGAGCACTGGGTGCTGTTACTGGGAGCACTGGGAGCACTGGGAGCACTGGGCGCTGTTACTGGGAGCACTGGGAGCACTGGGAGGCGTTACTGGGAGCACTGGGAGCACTGGGCGCTGTTACTGGGAGCACTGGGAGCACTGGGCGCTGTTACTGGGAGCACTGGGAGCACTGGGAGGCGTTACTGGGAGCACTGGGAGCACTGGGCGCTGTTACTGGGAGCACTGGGAGCACTGGGCGCTGTTACTGGGAGCACTGGGAGGTGTTACTGGGAGCACTGGGAGCACTGGGAGGCGTTACTGGGAGCACTGGGAGGTGTTACTGGGAGCACTGGGAGCACTGGGAGGCGTTACTGGGAGCACTGGACGCTGTTACTGGGAGCACTGGGAGCACTGGGAGGCGTTACTGGGAGCACTGGGAGCACTGGGTGCTGTTACTGGGAGCACTGGGAGCACTGGGAGCACTGGGAGCACTGGGCGCTGTTACTGGGAGCACTGGGAGCACTGGGCGCTGTTACTGGGAGCACTGGGAGCACTGGGAGCACTGGGCAGTTTTACTGGGAGCACTGGGAGCACTGGGAGCACTGGATGCTGTTACTGGGAGCACTGGGCGGCGTTACTGGGAGCACTGGGAGCACTGGGAGCACTGGGAGCACTGGGAGCACTGGGAGGTGTTACTGGGAGCACTGGGAGGACTGGGTGCTGTTACTGGGAGCACTGGGAGCACTGGGCGCTGTTACTGGGAGCACTGGGCGCTGTTACTGGGAGCACTGGGCGCTGTTACTGGGAGCACTGGGCGGTGTTACTGGGAGCACTGGGCGGTGTTACTGGGAGCACTGGGAGCACTGGGAGCACTGGGCGCTGTTACTGGGAGCACTGGGAGCACTGGGAGCACTGGGAGCACTGGGAGCACTGGGAGCACTGGGCGCTGTTACTGGGAGCACTGGGAGCACTGGGAGCACTGGGAGCACTGGGCGCTGTTACTGGGAGCACTGGGAGCACTGGGCGCTGTTACTGGGAGCACTGGGCGCTGTTACTGGGAGCACTGGGCGGTGTTACTGGGAGCACTGGGCGGTGTTACTGGGAGCACTGGGAGCACTGGGAGCACTGGGCGCTGTTACTGGGAGCACTGGGAGGCGGTGCCCCCCCCCCTCAGCTGCCGCCATCTGTCTGTCCATGTCCGTCTGTGTGTGTCCGTGTGTCCGTGTGTGTCCGTGTGTCCGTGTGTGTCCGTGTGTGTCCGTGTGTCCGTGTGTGTCCGTGTGTCTGTGTGTCCGTGTGTGTCCGTGTGTCTGTGTGTCCGTGTGTGTCCGTGTGTGTCCGTGTGTCCGTGTGTCTGTGTGTCCGTGTGTCCGTGTGTGTCTGTGTGTGTCCATGTGTCCGTGTGTCTGTGTGTCCGTGTGTCCGTGTGTCCGTGTGTGTCTGTGTGTCCGTGTGTGTCCGTGTGTGTCCGTGTGTGTCCGTGTGTCCGTGTGTGTCTGTGTGTGTCCGTGTGTGTCCGTGTGTCTGTGTGTCCGTGTGTCTGTGTGTCCGTGTGTCCGTGTGTCCGTGTGTGTCTGTGTGTCCGTGTGTGTCCGTGTGTGTCCGTGTGTGTCCGTGTGTGTCCGTGTGTGTCCGTGTGTCCGTGTGTGTCTGTGTGTGTCCGTGTGTGTCCGTGTGTCTGTGTGTCCGTGTGTCTGTGTGTCCGTGTGTGTCCGTGTGTGTCCGTGTGTCCGTGTGTGTCCGTGTGTGTCCGTGTGTCTGTGTGTCCGTGTGTGTCCGTGTGTGTCCGTGTGTCCGTGTGTGTCTGTGTGTGTCCGTGTGTGTCCGTGTGTGTCCGTGTGTCTGTGTGTCCGTGTGTGTCCGTGTGTGTCCGTGTGTCCGTGTGTGTCTGTGTGTGTCCGTGTGTGTCCGTGTGTGTCCGTGTGTCTGTGTGTCCGTGTGTGTCCGTGTGTGTCCGTGTGTCCGTGTGTGTCTGTGTGTCCGTGTGTGTCCGTGTGTGTCCGTGTGTGTCCGTGTGTCCGTGTGTGTCTGTGTGTGTCCATGTGTCCGTGTGTCTGTGTGTCCGTGTGTCCGTGTGTCCGTGTGTGTCTGTGTGTCCGTGTGTGTCCGTGTGTGTCCGTGTGTGTCCGTGTGTCCGTGTGTGTCTGTGTGTGTCCGTGTGTGTCCGTGTGTCTGTGTGTCCGTGTGTCCGTGTGTCCGTGTGTGTCTGTGTGTCCGTGTGTGTCCGTGTGTGTCCGTGTGTGTCCGTGTGTGTCCGTGTGTCCGTGTGTGTCTGTGTGTGTCCATGTGTCCGTGTGTCTGTGTGTCCGTGTGTCCGTGTGTGTCCGTGTGTGTCTGTGTGTCCATGTGTCCGTGTGTGTCCGTGTGTGTCCGTGTGTGTCCATGTGTCCGTGTGTCTGTGTGTCCGTGTGTCCGTGTGTGTCCGTGTGTGTCTGTGTGTCCGTGTGTCTGTGTGTCCGTGTGTCCGTGTGTGTCCGTGTGTCCGTGTGTCCACGTGTGTGTGTCCGTGTGTGTCTCTCTGCCCCACATCTCCGCCCCACAGCACTGCCCCACATCTCCGCCCCACAGCACTGCCCCACATCTCCGCCCCACATCTCTGCCCCACGGCACTGCCCCACAGCACCGCCCCACATCATCTGCACTCCACATCACAGCCCCATATCTCCACCCCGTAACACAGCCCTCAGCCCCACATCACTGCCCCACATCACAGCCCCACATATTGCATCCTCCTGCCCCACACATCACAGCCCCACATATTGCATCCTCCTGCCCCACACATCACAGCCCCACATATTGCATCCTCCTGCCCCACACATCACAGCCCCACATATTGCATCCTCCTGCCCCACATATCGCAGCCCCACATCACAGCCCCACATATTGCATCCTCCTGCCCCACACATCACAGCCCCACATATTGCATCCTCCTGCCCCACACATCACAGCCCCACATATTGCATCCTCCTGCCCCACATATCGCAGCCCCACATCACAGCCCCACATCACAGCCCCACATATTGCATCCTCCTGCCCCACACATCACAGCCCCACATATTGCATCCTCCTGCCCCACATATCGCAGTCCCACATCACAGCCCCACATATTGCATCCTCCTGCCCCACATATCGCAGCCCCACATCACAGCCCCACATATTGCATCCTTCTGCCCCACATATCGCAGCCCCACATCACAGCCCCACATATTGCATCCTCCTGCCCCACACATCACAGCCCCACATGTTGCATCCTTCTGCCCCACACATCACAGCCCCACATATTGCATCCTTCTGCCCCACACATCACAGCCCCACATATTGCATCCTTCTGCCCCACATATCGCAGCCCCACATCACAGCCCCACATATTGCATCCTCCTGCCCCACATATCGCAGTCCCGCATCACAGCCCCACATATTGCATCCTCCTGCCCCACATATTGCAGCCCCACATCACAGCCCCACATATTGCATCCTCCTGCCCCACACATCACAGCCCCACATATTGCATCCTTCTGCCCCACACATCACAGCCCCACATATTGCATCCTTCTGCCCCACATATCGCAGCCCCACATCACAGCCCTCGGCCCCACATCGCAGCCAATGGGACCGCAGAGCCCCCAGAGCAGCGGGTCCCCCCACATCTCCCGCCCCACATCTCAGCTCCCCACGGCGGTACCTGCGCTGGGGCCGGGCTGGGGGAGCTCAGCAGTGTCCTCGCTATGGGGCTGAGCTGCGTCCTCGCTATGGGGCTGAGCCGCGTCCTCGCTATGGGGCTGAGCCACGTCCTCGCTGTGGGGCTGATCCACATCCTCACCATGGGGCCGAGAAACGTCCTTGCTGTGGGGCTGAGCTGTCTTCTTGCTATGGGGCTCAGCTGTGTCCTCAATATGGGGCTGAGCCACGCTGTGGGGCTCAGCTGTGTCCTCGCTATGGGGCTGAGCCGCGTCCTCGCTGTGGGGCTGAGCTGCGCCCCTGCTATGGGGCTGAGCCACAACCTCGCTGTGGGGCTGAGCTGTTTTATTGCTGTGGGGCTGAGTCGTGTCACCGCTATGGGGCAGCTGGGACTTGGGGGGCTGAGCCGTGTCCTCACTATGGGGCAGCCGAGATCTATGGGGCAGCTGCGATCTATGGGGCTGAGCCTCATCTTTGCTATGGGGCAGCCCAGATGGGGCGAGCTCCTCTGTGCCACTGCTCTCGGGATGAGAGTGGGGCAGGGATGTGTGGGGCACGGATCCGTGGGGCACAGATGTGTGGGGCACGGATTTGTGGGGCACGGATTTGTGGGACTCAGACGTGTGGGGCAGGGCTCTGCGGGGCGCGGATCCGTGGGACTCAGACGTGTGGGGCAGGGATTTGTGGGGCAGGGATCTGTGGGTCACAGATCCGTGGGACTCAGATGTGTGGGGCAGGGATCCGTGGGGCAGGGATCTGTGGGTCACAGATCCATGGGACTCAGACGTGTGGGGCAGGGAGGTGTGGGGCAGGGCGGTGTGGGACTCGGATGTGTGGGGCAGGGCGGTGTGGGGCCGGGTGGTGTGGGTCACAGATCCGTGGGACTCAGACGTGTGGGGCCGGGAGGTGTGGGGCCGGGAGGTGTGGGGCCGGGAGTTGTGGGGCAGGGCGGTGTGGGGCAGGGCGGTGTGGGGCCGGGAGGTGTGGGACTCGGATGTGTGGGGCAGGGTGGTGTGGGGCAGGGCTGTGTGGGACTCGGATGTGTGGGGCAGGGCGGTGTGGGGCCGGGAGGTGTGGGGCAGGGCGGTGTGGGTCACAGATCCGTGGGACTCAGACGTGTGGGGCCGGGAGGTGTGGGGCCGGGAGGTGTGGGGCAGGGCGGTGTGGGACTCGGATGTGTGGGGCAGGGCGGTGTGGGGCAGGGCGGTGTGGGGCCGGGAGTTGTGGGGCAGGGCGGTGTGGGGCAGGGCGGTGTGGGGCCGGGAGGTGTGGGGCAGGGCGGTGTGGGGCCGGGCGGTGTGGGGCCGGGAGTTGTGGGGCCGGGCGGTGTGGGGCAGGGCGGTGTGGGGCCGGGAGTTGTGGGGCAGGGCGGTGTGGGGCAGGGCGGTGTGGGGCCGGGAGTTGTGGGGCAGGGCGGTGTGGGGCAGGGCGGTGTGGGGCAGGGCGGTGTGGGGCAGACGCAGCTGAGCGCGGAGGAGGCGGAGTCCACCGTCGGTGAGGAACCAGTAGTGGTGCTGCCAGCAGTGCCGCTCCCGCACGGCCCCACGCGCGCACAGGGAGCGCATGGTGCGGCGCACACGCCACGCGGGGACCCCCGGCACCGGGGGGGGGGCGGAGGCGTGGGGCAGCGCGGCGTGGGGCCGCGCGGGGCGGGGGGGGCCGCGCGTGGATTCGCACACCAGCACCCCGTCGCGGAGGAGCGCGCTCAGCACCGCGCGGCGCTCGCTGCGGGGGGAGGGCGGCACCCACACCATGGCGGGGGGGGGAGGGGGGGGGCACGTGGGGTGCGGTGGGGGGGGGTGGGGGGGCACGCGGGGTGCGGTGGGGTGCGGTGGGGGGGGAGGTGGGGGTGCGGTGCGGTGGGGTGGGGGGGCAGGTGGGGGTGCGGTGGGGGGGTGGGGGTGCAGTGGGGGGGCAGGTAGGGGTGCAGTGGGGGTGCGGTGGGGTGGGGGGGCAGGTGGGGGTGCAGTGGGGGTGCGGTGGGGTGGGGGGGCAGGTGGGGGTGCGGTGGGGGGGCAGGTGGGGGTGCGGTGCGGTGGGGTGGGGGGACACGCGGGGTGCGGTGGGGTGCGGTGGGGGGGCAGGTGGGGGTGCGGTGGGGTGGGGGGGCAGGTGGGGGTGCGGTGCGGTGGGGTGGGGGGGCAAATGGGGGTGCGGTGGGGTGGGGGGGCACGCGGGGTGCAGTGGGGTGCGGTGGGGGGGGAGAGTGGGGTGCGGTGGGGTGGGGGGGCAGGTGGGGTGCGGTGGGGTGGGGGGGCAGGTGGGGTGCGGTGGGGTGGGGTGGGGGGGCAGTGGGGGGACAGGTAGGGGTGCAGTGGGGGTGCGGTGGGGTGGGGGGGCAGGTGGGGGTGCAGTGAGGTGGGGTGGGGTGGGGGTGCGGTGGGGTGGGGGGGCAAATGGGGGTGCGGTGGGGTGGGGGGGCAAATGGGGGTGCGGTGGGGTGGGGGGGCAGGCAGGGGTGTGGTGGGGTGCAGTGGGGGGGGCACGTGGGGTGGGGTGGGGGGGCAGGTGGGGTCAGTTGGGGTCTGTTGGGGTTGGAGTGGGGTTCAGAGTTGGGGGTCAGTTGGGTTGGGGTGGGGGCTGAGTTGGGGGTCAGTTGGGGTCAGATGGGGGTCAGAGTTGGGGGTCAGCTGGGGTTGTGGGTCAGATGGGGGTCAGAGTTGGGGGTCAGTTGGGTTGTGGGTCAGATGGGGGTCAGAGTTGGGGGTCAGTTGGGGTTGTGGGTCAGATGGGGGTCAGAGTTGGGGGTCAGTTGGGGTTGTGGGTCAGATGGGGGTCAGAGTTGGGGGTCAGTTGGGTTGGGGGTCAGATGGGGGTCAGAGTTGGGGGTCAGTTGGGTTGGGGGTCAGATGGGGGTCAGAGTTGGGGGTCAGTTGGGGTTGTGGGTCAGATGGGGGTCAGAGTTGGGGGTCAGTTGGGTTGGGGGTCAGATGGGGGTCAGAGTTGGGGGTCAGCTGGGGTTGTGGGTCAGATGGGGGTCAGAGTTGGGGGTCAGTTGGGTTGGGGGTCAGAGTTGGGGGTCAGTTGGGGTTGTGGGTCAGATGGGGGTCAGAGTTGGGGGTCAGTTGGGGTTGGGGTGGGAGCTGAGTTGGGGTCAGCTGGGGTCAAAGTTGGGGTCAGTTGGGGCCGGGGGGGGTGGGGTTGGGGGGCAGAGGTCGGATGGGATCAGATGGGATCGGGTTGGATCGGATCAGATCAGATGGGATCGGATCAGATACTGGATCAGATGGGATCGGGTTGGATCAGATCAGATCAGATGGGATCGGGTTGGATGGGATCAGATGGGATCGGGTTGGATCGGATCAGATACTGGATCAGATGGGATCGGGTTGGATCAGATCAGATCAGATGGGATCGGATCAGATATTGGATCAGATGGGATCGGGTCGGATCAGATCAGATCAGATGGGATCGGATCAGATATTGGATCAGATGGGATCGGGTCGGATCAGATCAGATCAGATGGGATCGGATCAGATATTGGATCAGATGGGATCAGATGGGATCAGGTTGGATCGGATCAGATATTGGATCAGATGGGATCGGGTTGGATCAGATCAGATGGGATCGGGTTGGATCGGATCAGATATTGGATCAGATGGGATCGGGTTGGATCAGATCAGATGGGATCGGGTTGGATCGGATCAGATATTGGATCAGATGGGATCGGGTTGGATCAGATCAGATGGGATCGGGTTGGATCGGATCAGATATTGGATCAGATGGGATCGGGTTGGATCAGATCAGATATTGGATCAGATGGGATCGGGTTGGATGGGATCAGATATTGGATCAGATGGGATCAGGTTGGATCAGATCAGATCAGATGGGATCTGATCAGATATTGGATCAGATGAGATCGGGTCGGGTCAGATCAGATGGGATCGGATGGGATCGGGTCGGGTCAGATCAGATGGGATTGGATGGGATCGGGTCGGGTCAGATCAGATGGGATCGGATCAGTTACTGGATCAGATGGGATTGGGTTGGATCAGATGGAATCAGATGGGATCGGATCAGATATTGGATCAGATGAGATCGGGCTGGATCAGATTAGATGGGATCAGATGGGATCGGATCAGATATTGGATCAGTTGGGATCAGATGGGATCAGGTTGGATCGGATCAGATATTGGATCAGATGGGATCGTGTTGGATCAGATCAGATGGGATCGGGTTGGGTTGGATCAGATATTGGATCAGACGGGATCGTGTTGGATCAGGTTGGAATGGAGCAGGTCGGGTTGGATCAGGTCGGTTCAGATCAGGGTCAGATCCAATCAGATCGGGTCAGATCAGGGTCAGATCCAATCAGATCGGGTCAGACCGGGGTCAGATCCAATCAGGTCAGATCAGATCAAGTCAGATCGGATCGGGTCAGATGGATTGGGTCAGATTGGGGTCAGATCCAATCAGGTCAGATCGGATCGGTCAGATCCAGTCGGGTCGGATCGGATCAGATCAAATTGGGTCGGATCGGGTCAGATCCAATCAGATCGGGTCGGATTGGATCGGGTCAGACGAGGTCAGATGGATGGGGTGAGGTCAGTGCAGCTCAGATGGGATCGGGTCAGGTGGGATCTCCTGGGATCAGCTCAGCTCAGCCCGGGGTGGATGGGGTCAGGTGGGATCCGCTCAGATCGGGTCAGCTCTGATAGGATCAGCTCTGATAGGATCAGACTGGATCGGGTCAGCTCTGATAGGATCAGCTTGGATCGGGTCAGACTGGATCAGGTCAGCTCTGATAGGATCAGCCTGGATCGAGTCAGACTGGATCGGGTCAGACTGGATCGGGTCAGCTCAGATCCCGCAGAACCACAGCAGATGGGATCCACTGAGCTCAGGTGGGACCGGGTGGGATCTGCTCTGCTCAGATCGGGTCAGACCGGGTGGGATCTGCTCTGCTCAGATCAGGTCAGACCGGGTGGGATCTGCTCTGCTCCGATCGGGTCAGACTGGGTGGGATCTGCTCTGCTCAGATCAGGTCAGACCGGGTGGGATCTGCTCTGCTCCGATCGGGTCAGACCGGGTGGGATCTGCTCTGCTCCGATCGGGTCAGACCGGGTGGGATCTGCTCTGCTCCGATCAGGTCAGACCGGGTGGGATCTGCTCTGCTCCGATCGGGTCAGACTGGGTGGGATCTGCTCTGCTCCGATCGGGTCAGAGCGGGTGGGATCTGCTCTGCTCCGATCGGGTCAGACTGGGTGGGATCTGCTCTGCTCCGATCGGGTCAGACCGGGTGGGATCTGCTCTGCTCCGATCGGGTCAGACTGGGTGGGATCTGCTCTGCTCAGAGCGGGTCAGAGCGGGTGGGATCTGCTCTGCTCAGATCGGGTCAGACTGGGTGGGATCTGCTCTGCTCAGATCGGGTCAGACCGGGTGGGATCTGCTCTGCTCAGATCGGGTCAGACCGGGTGGGATCTGCTCTGCTCAGATGAAGCTGGCACAGCTCAGACCAGATCGGCTCTGATAGGATCAGCTCAGACTGCGTCAGACTGGATCGGGTCAGCTCTGATAGGATCGGCTCTGATAGGATCAGCTCAGATCAGATCAGCTTGGATTGGATCAGCTCTGATACGATCAGCTCGGATGGGATCAGACTGGGTTGGATCAGCTCAGCTCGGATGGGATCAGCTCAGCTCAGATCGGATCAGACCGGGTTGGATCAGCTCAGCTTGGATCGGATCAGATCAGATCGGACCAGGTTGGATCAGCTCGGATGGGATCAGACCGGGTTGGATCAGTTCAGATGGGATCAGCTCAGCTCGGACTGGATTGGATTGGACCAGGTTGGATCAGCTCAGCTCGGACCAGGTCAGACCGGGTTGGATCAGCTCAGCTCGGATCGGGTCAGACCAGGTTGGATCAGCTCAGCTCGGATCGGGTTGGATCAGCTCAGATGGGATCAGCTCAGATGGGCTCAGCTCAGCTCGGACTGGGTCGGATCAGGTCAGCTTAGATGGGATCAGTTCAGGTTGATCAGCTTAGATGGGATCAGCTCAGCTCAGATGGGATCAGCTCAGCTCAGATGGGATCAGTTCAGGTTGATCAGCTCAGATGGGATCAGCTCGGATGGGATCCACTCAGATTGATCAGCTCGGATGGGATCCACTCAGATTGATCAGCTCAGATGGGATCAGCTCAGCTCAGATGGGATCAGCTCGGATGGGATCCACTCAGATTGATCAGCTCAGATGGGATCAGCTCAGCTCAGATGGGATCAGCTCGGATGGGATCCACTCAGATTGATCAGCTCAGAAGGGATCAGCTCAGCTCAGGTGGGATCAGCTCGGATGGGATCCACTCAGATTGATCAGCTCAGAAGGGATCAGCTCAGCTCAGATGGGATCAGCTCGGATGGGATCAGCTCAGCTCAGCTCAGCTCAGCTCAGATGGGATCCACTTGGACGGGATCAGCTCAGATGGGATCAGCTCAGCTCAGATGGGATCAGCTCGGATGGGATCCACTCAGATTGATCAGCTCAGATTAGCTCAGCTCAGCTCAGATGGGATCCACTTGGATGGGACCAGCTTAGATCAGCTCAGCTCGAATGGGATCAGTTTGAATGGGATCAGCTCAGATGGGATCAGCTCAGGTTGACTGGCTTAGATCAGCTCAGCTCAGCTCAGCTGGGACTGGCTCGGATGGGATCAGCTCAGACGGGATCAGTTCCAGCGGGATCAGCTCAGACGGGATCAGTTCCAGCGGGATCCACTCGGATGGGATCCGTTCGGATGTGCCCCCGATGGGCCCCAACAGCGCAGCTCAGAGCGGAGGGGATCAGCACTGCTCCAATGGGACCGAACTGGCACGGCACGGCACAGCACGGCACGGCACAGCACGGCACGGCACAGCACGGCACGGCACGGCACGGCTCAGCCCCAATAACCCAGCACAGCCCCAATAACCCAGCACGGCACGGCACGGCTCAGCACAGCCCCAATAACCCAGCACGGCACGGCTCAGCCCCAATAACCCAGCACGGCACGGCTCAGCACAGCCCCAATAACCCAGCTCAGCACGGCACGGCTCAGCCCCAATAACCCAGCACGGCACGGCACGGCTCAGCCCCAATAACCCAGCACGGCACGGCACGGCTCAGCCCCAATAACCCAGCACGGCACGGCACGGCTCAGCACAGCCCCAATAACACAGCACGGCACGGCTCAGCACAGCCCCAATAACACAGCTCGGCACGGCACGGCTCAGCCCCAATAACCCAGCACGGCACGGCTCAGCCCCAATAACCCAGCACAGCCCCAATAACCCGGCTCGGCACGGCTCAGCCCCAATAACCCGGCTCGGCACGGCACGGCTCGGCTCAGCCTGTCTCACTGCACTACCCGGCTTGGCTCAGCCCCGCCCGGCTCGGCTCGGCCCCGATTGGTTCGGCGCGGGTCCTCCCGGCTCGGCTCGGCTCGACTCGGCTCGGCTCGGCTCGGCTCGGCTCGGCTCGGCTCAGCCCGGCACAGCACAGCCCGGCCCCACCCGGCCCGGTTCGGCTCCACCCGGAACAGTTCGGCTCGGTTCGGACCCACCCGGCACAGTTCGGCTCGGTTCGGCCCCACTCGGCACAGTTCGGCCCCACCCGGCACAGTTCGGCCCCACTCGGCACAGTTCGGCTCGGTTCGGCCCCACCCGGCACAGTTCGGCTCGGTTCGGCCCCACCCGGCACAGTTCGGCCCCACCCGGCACAGTTCGGCCCCACCCGGCACAGTTCGGCCCCACTCGGCACAGTTCGGCTCGGTTCGGCCCCACCCGGCACAGTTCGGCTCGGTTCGGCTCCACCCGGCCCGAATCGGAACGGTTCGGGGATCAGTCCGGAGCGCAGCGGAAAACTTCGGAGCGGATCGGAACGGATCGGAGCGGATCGGAACGGATCGGAGCGAAACCGTTCGGAGCGGATCGGAACGGATCGGAGCGGATCGGAACGGATCGGAGCGGATCGGAGCGAAACCGTTCGGAGCGGATCGGAACGGATCGGAACGGATCGGAGCGGATCGGAACGGATCGGAGCGGATCGGAGCGAAACCGTTCGGAGCGGATCGGAACGGATCGGAACGGATCGGAGCGGATCGGAACGGATCGGAGCGGATCGGAGCGAAACCGTTCGGAGCGGATCGGAACGGATCGGAACGGATCGGAGCGGATCGGAACGGATCGGAGCGGATCGGAGCGAAACCGTTCGGAGCGGATCGGAACGGATCGGAGCGGATCGGAGCGGATCGGAACGGATCGGAGCGGATCGGAGCGGATCGGAACGGATCGGAGCGGATCGGAGCGGATCGGCGCCGCCCGAGTGCCGAAGCGCGCTCAGCCCCGGCCCCGCCCGTCCGGAATTGGGGGGAGGGGGGGGGGGGGGGGGGGAGGAGGACCGCGCCCCATAACGACGTCCCCGCCCCTCCCCCCCCCCCCGCCCCCCCCGGGGGTGTCCCGCCCCTCCCCCCCCCGCCCCCCCCGGGGGTGTCCCGCCCCTCCCCCCCCCCATCCCATGGGGACGTGGCCCCCGCGCTCCCCCCCCCCCCACCCCCCGCCCGACGGTGGACAGAGAAGGGCGGGGGGGGCACGGAATGGGGGGGGTACTGGGATGGGGGGGGTACTGGGAGGCACTGGGATGGGGGGGGCACTGGGATGGGGGGGGCACTGGGATGGGGGGGGGTACTGGGATGGGAAGGGTACTGGGATGGGGGGGTACTGGGATGGGGGGGCAATGGGGTGGGGGGGTACAGGGAGGCACTGGGATGGGGGGGGCACTGGGATGGGGGGGGCACTGGGATGGGGGGGGTACTGGGAGGCACTGGGATTGGGGGCACTGGGATGGGGGGGGAATGGGGTGGGGGGGTACTGGGATGGGGGGGGCACTGGGATGGGAGGGCACTGGGATGGGGGGGGCAATGGGATGGGGGGGGCACTGGGATGGGGGGGGCACTGGGATGGGGGGGGTACTGGGAGGCACTGGGGACAGCGGGGACACGTGGCACTGCCCGCGCTATGGGGCGGAGCGGCAGCACAGCCCTGCCCCATACGGTGCGGCACTGCCCCATAGAGTGCGGCACTGCCCCATAGCGCACGGCCCCATAGGGTGCGGCACTGCCCCATAGCGCACTGCCCCACAGCGCACTGCCCCATAGCGCACTGCCCCATAGGGTGCGGCACTGCCCCATAGAGTGCGGCACTGCCTCATAGCGCACGGCTCCATAGGGTGCGGCACTGCCCCATAGCGCACTGCCCCATAGCGCACTGCCCCATAGGGTGCGGCACTGCCCCATAGAGTGCGGCACTGCCCCATAGCGCACCGCCCCATAGGGTGCAGCACTGCCCCATAGAGTGCGGCACTGCCCCATAGCGCACGGCCCCATAGAGTGCGGCACTGCCCCATAGCGCACTGCCCCACAGCGCACCGCCCCACAGGGCACCGCCCCATAGGGTGCGGCACTGCCCCATAGCGCACGGCCCCATAGGGTGCGGCACTGCCCCATAGCGCACTGCCCCATCGCGCACTGCCCCATAGCGCACAGCCCCATAGAGTGCGGCACTGCCCCATAGCGCACAGCCCCATAGAGTGCGGCACTGCCCCATAGCGCACTGCCCCATAGCGCACTGCCCCATAGGGTGCGGCACTGCCCCATAGCGCACTGCCCCACAGCGCACCGCCCCACAGGGCACCGCCCCATAGGGTGCGGCACTGCCCCATAGCGCACCGCCCCATAGGGTGCGGCACTGCCCCATAGTGCACTGCCCCATAGGGTGCAGCACTGCCCCATAGAGTGCGGCACTGCCCCATAGCGCACCGCCCCATAGGGTGCGGCACTGCCCCATAGCGCACCGCCCCATAGGGTGCGGCACTGCCCCACAGCACACGGCCCCATAGGGTGCGGCACTGCCCCATAGCGCACTGCCCCATAGAGTGCGGCACTGCCCCATAGCGCACCGCCCCATAGGGTGCGGCACTGCCCCATAGCGCACCGCCCCATAGGGTGCGGCACTGCCCCACAGCACACGGCCCCATAGGGTGCGGCACTGCCCCATAGCGCACTGCCCCATAGAGTGCGGCACTGCCCCATAGCGCACGGCCCCATAGAGTGCGGCACTGCCCCATCGCGCACTGCCCCATAGGTGCGGCACTGCCCCATAGCGCACCGCCCCATAGGGTGCGGCACTGCCCCATAGAGTGCGGCACTGCCCCATAGCGCACCGCCCCATAGGGTGCGGCACTGCCCCATAGAGTGCGGCACTGCCTCATAGCGCACGGCTCCATAGGGTGCGGCACTGCCCCATAGCGCACTGCCCCATAGCGCACTGCCCCATAGGGTGCGGCACTGCCCCATAGAGTGCGGCACTGCCCCATAGCGCACCGCCCCATAGGGTGCAGCACTGCCCCATAGAGTGCGGCACTGCCCCATAGCGCACGGCCCCATAGAGTGCGGCACTGCCCCATAGCGCACTGCCCCACAGCGCACCGCCCCACAGGGCACCGCCCCATAGGGTGCGGCACTGCCCCACAGCGCACGGCCCCATAGGGTGCGGCACTGCCCCATAGCGCACTGCCCCATAGAGTGCGGCACTGCCCCATAGCGCACGGCCCCATAGAGTGCGGCACTGCCCCATCGCGCACTGCCCCATAGGTGCGGCACTGCCCCATAGCGCACCGCCCCATAGGGTGCGGCACTGCCCCATAGAGTGCGGCACTGCCCCATAGCGCACCGCCCCATAGGGTGCGGCACTGCCCCATAGCGCACCGCCCCATAGGGTGCGGCACTGCCCCACAGCACACGGCCCCATAGGGTGCGGCACTGCCCCATAGCGCACTGCCCCATAGAGTGCGGCACTGCCCCATAGCGCACGGCCCCATAGAGTGCGGCACTGCCCCATCGCGCACTGCCCCATAGGTGCGGCACTGCCCCATAGCGCACCGCCCCATAGGGTGCGGCACTGCCCCATAGAGTGCGGCACTGCCCCATAGCGCACGGCTCCATAGGGTGCAGCACTGCCCCATAGCGCACGTCACAGCCCCATAACACAGCCCCATAGGGCACAGCCCCATAACTCATAACACAGCCCCATAGGGCACAGCCCCATAACTCACGGCACAGCCCCATAACTCATAACACAGCCCCATAGGGCACAGCCCCATAGGGCACAGCCCCATAACTCACGGCACAGCCCCATAGCACAGCCCCATAACTCACGGCACAGCCCCATAGGGCACAGCCCCATAACTTATAACACAGCCCCATAGGGCACAGCCCCATAACTCAACACAGCCCCATAGGGCACAGCCCCATAGCACAGCCCCATAACTCACGGCACAGCCCCATAGCACAGCCCCATAACTCACGGCACAGCCCCATAGCACAGCCCCATAACTCACGGCACAGCCCCATAGGGCACAGCCCCATAACTCACGGCACAGCCCCATAGCACAGCCCCATAACTCACGGCACAGCCCCATAGGGCACAGCCCCATAGCACAGCCCCATAACTCACAGCACAGCCCCATAGGGCACAGCCCCATAACTCATAACACAGCCCCATAGCACAGCCCCATAACTCACGGCACAGCCCCATAGCACAGCCCCATAACTCACGGCACAGCCCCATAACTTCCCCCGCCCCACACAGATCCCCATTGACGCGGACACCGCCCTCAGCCCCACGGCGCTATGGGGCAGAGAGGGCTGGAGAGCAGTACGGGCCCCACAGCACCGCATGCCCCACAGCGGGCAGCGGCCCCACAGCGGGCACATCCTGCCCCACAGCGGGCACGTCCTGCCCCACAGCGGGCACATCCTGCCCCACAGCGGGCACGTCCTGCCCCACACATCCTGCCCCACAGCGGGCACATCCTGCCCCACAGTGGGCACATCCTGCCCCACACATCCTGCCCCACAGCGGGCACATCCTGCCCCACAGCGGGCACGTCCTGCCCCACAGCAGGCACATCCTGCCCCACACATCCTGCCCCACAGCGCTCAGCGGCCCCACAGCGGGCACATTCTGCCCCACAGCGGGCACATCCTGCCCCACAGCGGTCAGCGGCCCCACAGCGGCCACATCCTGCCCCACAGCGGGCACGTCCTGCCCCATAGCGGGCACATCCTGACCCACAGCGGGCACGTCCTGCCCCACAGCGGGCACATCCTGCCCCACAGCGGGCACATCCTGCCCCACACATCCTGCCCCACAGCAGTCAGCGGCCCCACAGCAGGCACGTCCTGCCCCACAGCGGGCACATCCTGCCCCACAGCGGGCACGTCCTGCCCCACACATCCTGCCCCACAGCGGGCACATCCTGCCCCACAGCGGGCACATCCTGCCCCACACATCACTGCCCCACAGCGGGCACACCCTGCCCCACACATCCAGACCCACAGTGTGCACATCCTGCCCCACACATCCTGCCCCACACATCCAGCCCCAGTGTGCACATCCTGCCCCACACATCACTGCCCCACAGCGGGCACACTCTGCCCCACATATCCTGCCCCACAGCGGGCACGTCCTGCCCCACACATCACTGCCCCACAGTGCGCACGTCCTGCCCCACATATTCTGCCCCACACATCACTGCCCCACAGCGGGCATGTCCTGCCCCACACATCCTGCCCCACAGCGTGCACGTCCTGCCCCACACATCCTGCCCCGCACATCCAGCCCCAGTGTGCACGTCCTGCCCCACACATCACTGCCCCACAGCGGGCACATCCTGCCCCACACATCCTGCCCCACAGCGAGCACACCCTGCCCCACACATCCCGCCCCACACATCACTGCCCCACAGCGGGCACGTCCTGCCCCACACATCACTGCCCCACAGCGGGCACACCCTGCCCCACACATCCTGCCCCACAGCGTGCACACTCTGCCCCACATATCCTGCCCCACAGCGGGCACACCCTGCCCCACACATCACTGCCCCACAGTGCACACGTCCTGCCCCACATATTCTGCCCCACACATCCAGCCCCACAGTGTGCACGTCCTGCCCCACACATCACTGCCCCACAGCTTGTACAACCTGCCCCACACATCACTGCCCCACAGCGGGCACACCCTGCCCCACACATCCTGTCCCACAGTGTGCAAGTCCTGCCCCACACATCCTGCCCCACACATCCAGCCCCAGTGTGCACGTCCTGCCCCACACATCACTGCCCCACAGCTTGTACAACCTGCCCCACACATCACTGCCCCACAGCGGGCACACCCTGCCCCACACATTCTGCCCCACAGTGTGCACACCCTGCCCCACACATCCTGCCCCACAGCGGGCACACCCTGCCCCACACATCCTGCCCCACAGCGGGCACACCCTGCCCCACACATCACTGCCCCACAGCGGGCACATCCTGCCCCACACATCCAGCCCCACAGCGTGCACGTCCTGCCCCACACATCCTGCCCCACAGCGGGCACACCCTGCCCCACAAATCACTGCCCCACAGCGGGCACACCCTGCCCCACACATCACTGCCCCACAGCGGGCACGTCCTGCCCCACACATCCTGCCCCACACATCCTGCCCCACAGTGTGCACGTCCTGCCCCACACATTCTGCCCCACACATCCCCAGCCCCACACATCATCCTCAGCCCCATAGAGAGCACTCAGCCCCACACATCCCCAGCCCCATAGATAGCACTCAGCCCCACACACCCCCAGCCCCACACATCATCCCCAGCCCCACTGTGCTGCCCCATAGATAACACTCAGCCCCACACATCATCCTCAGCCCCACTACGCTGCCCCATGGATAACTCTCAGCCCCACTGAGTACCAAGTGCCCCACACATCTCAGCCCCACATCAGAACACCCCGGGGTGATGCTGAGCCCCACATATCCCCCCCCCCGCCCCACTGCGGACCCCCCCAGTATAACACTGAGCCCCACATCCCCTCCAGCCCCACATATTCCCCCCCCCTGCTCCACTGCAGACCCCCCCGGGATGACACTGAGCCCCACATCCCCCCCCCTGCCCCACTGCAGACCCCCCCTGGATGACATTGAGCCCCACATCCCCCCCCAGCCCCACATATTCCCCCCCCACCCCACTTCGGACCCCCCCGGGATGACACTGAGCCCCACATCCCCCCCCAGCCCCACATATTTCCCCCCCTGCCCCACTGCGGATCCCCCCAGTATAACACTGAGCCCCACATATCCCCCCCGCTCCACTGCAGACCCCCCCGGGATGACACTGAGCCCCACATATCCCCTCCAGCCCCACATACCCCCCCCCCCCGCCCCACTTCGGACCCCCCCCCAGGATGACACAGACCCACTGCAGCCCCCCCCCCGCCCCACTGCAGACCCCCCCGAGATGACACTGAGCCCCACATCCCCCACCCCGCCCCACATATCCCCCCCGCCCCACTGCGGACCCCCCCAGGATGACACAGATCTACTGCAGCCCCCCCCCTGCCCCACTGCGGACCCCCCCAGTATAACACTGAGCCCCACATCCCCACCAGCCCCACATATTCCCCCCCCGCCCCACTGTGGACCCCCCCGGGATGACACAGAGCCCCACCCCCAACGCTCAGCCCCACTGCAGACCCCCCCGGGATGACACTGAGCCCCACATCCCCCCCCAGCCCCACATATTTCCCCCCCCGCCCCACTGTGGACCCCCCCAAGATGACACTGAGCCCCACCCCCAACGCTCAGCCCCACTGCAGACCCACATAATGACACAGAGCCCCACATCCCCACCAGCCCCACATATCCCCCCCCACCCCACTGCGGACCCCCCCGGGATGACACTGAGCCCCACATCCCCCCCCCAGCCCCACATATCCCCCCCCGCCCCACTGCAGACCCCCCCAGGATGACACTGAGCCCCACATATCCCCCCCGCCCCACTGCGGACCCCCCCGGGATGACACTGAGCCCCACATATTCCCCCCCCGCCCCACTGCGGACCCCCCCGGGATGACACAGACCCACTGCAGCCCCCCCCGCCCCACTGTGGACCCCCTCCGGGATGACGCAGAGCCCCACATCCCCCCCCCCGCCCCACTGCAGACCCCCCCGGGATGACACTGAGCCCCACATCCCCCCCCAGCCCCACATATTTCCCCCCCCGCCCCACTTCGGATCCCTCCAGGATGACACAGACCCACTGCAGCCCCCCCCCGCCCCACTGCGGACCCCCCCCGGGATGACACTGAGCCCCACATATCCCCCCCGCCCCACTGCGGACCCCCCCGGGATGACACAGACCCACTGCAGCCCCCCCCGCCCCACTGCGGACCCCCTCCGGGATGACGCAGAGCCCCACATCCCCCCCCCGCCCCACTGCGGACCCCCCCGGGATGACACTGAGCCCCACATCCCCCCCAGCCCCACATATCCCTCCCCGCCCCACTGCGGATCCCCCCAGTATAACACTGAGCCCCACATCCCCTCCAGCCCCACATATCCCCCCCCTGCCCCACTTCGGACCCCCCCCGTGATGACACTGAGCCCCACATCCCCCCCAGCCCCACATATCGCCCCCGCCCCACTGCGGATCCCCCCAGTATAACACTGAGCCCCACATATCCCCCCCGCTCCACTGCAGACCCCCCAGGATGACACTGAGCCCCACATCCCCTCCAGCCCCACATATCCCCCCCCGCCCCACTGCGGACCCCCCCAGGATGACACAGACCCACTGCAGCCCCCCCCCGCCCCACTGCAGACCCCCCAGGATGACACTGAGCCCCACATCCCCCCCCAGCCACACTGCAGCCCCCCCCGCCCCACTGCGGACCCCCCCGAGATGACACTGAGCCCCACATCCCCTCCAGCCCCACATATCCCCCCCCGCCCCACTGCGGACCCCCCCAGGATGACACAGACCCACTGCAGCCCTCCCCCGCCCCACTGCAGACCCCCCAGGATGACACTGAGCCCCACATCCCCCCCCAGCCACACTGCAGCCCCCCCCGCCCCACTGCAGACCCCCCTGAGATGACACTGAGCCCCACATCCCCCACCCCGCCCCACATATCCTCCCCGCCCCACTGCGGACCCCCCCAGGATGACACAGATCTACTGCAGCCCCCCCCCTGCCCCACTGCGGACCCCCCCAGTATAACACTGAGCCCCACATCCCCTCCAGCCCCACATATTCCCCCCCCCGCTCCACTGCAGACCCCCCCGGGATGACACTGAGCCCCACATATCCCCCACCCGCCCCACTGCGGACCCCCTCAGGATGACACTGAGCCCCACATCTTTCCCCCCGCCCCACTGCGGAACCCCCAAGATGACACTGAGCCCCACATCCCCTCCAGCCCCACTGCGGACCCCCCCGGGATGACACAGACCCACTGCAGCCCCCCCCGTCCCACTGCGGACCCCCCCAGGATGACACAGACCCACTGCAGCCCCCCCCTGCCCCACTGCGGACCCCCCCGGGATGACACTGAGCCCCACATATTTCCCCCCCCGCCCCACTGCGGACCCCCCCAGGATGACACAGACCCACTGCAGCCCCCCCTCCTGCCCCACTGCGGACCCCCCCGGGATGACACTGAGCCCCACATATCCCCCCCCGCCCCACTGCGGACCCCCCCCGGGATGACACAGACCCACTGCAGCCCCCCCCCCCGCCGCACTGCGGACCCCCCAAGATGACACTGAGCCCCACGTATCCCCCCCGCCCCACTGCGGACCCCCCCGGGATGACACTGAGCCCCACATCCCCCCCCAGCCCCACATATTCCCCCCCCCCCGCCCCACTGCAGACCCCCCCGGGATGACACTGAGCCCCACATATCCCCCCCCGCCCCACTGTGGACACCCCCAGGATGACACAGACCCACTGCAGCCCCCCCCCGCCCCACTGCAGACCCCCCCGGGATGACACTGAGCCCCACATCCCCCCCCAGCCCCACATATTCCCCCCCCCCGCCCCACTGCGGACCCCCCCAAGATGACACTGAGCCCCACATCCCCTCCAGCCCCACATATCCCCCCCCCGCCCCACTGCGGACCTCCTCCGGGATGACGCAGAGCCCCACATCTCCCCCCCCCGCCCCACTGCAGACCCCCCCAAGATGACACTGAGCCCCACATCCCCTCCAGCCCCACATATTCCCCCCCCCCGCCCCACTGCGGACCCCCCCCGGGATGACACTGAGCCCCACATCCCCCCCCAGCCACACTGCAGCCCCCCCCGCCCCACTGCGGACCCCCCCCGGGATGACACTGAGCCCCACATATTCCCCCCCCGCCCCACTGCGGACCCCCCCCCAGGATGAAACAGACCCACTGCAGCCCCCCCCCCGCCCCACTGCGGACCCCCCCAAGATGACACTGAGCCCCACATATCCCCCCCGCCCCACTGCAGACCCCCCCAGTATAACATTGAGCCCCACATCCCCACCAGCCCCACATATTCCCCCCCCCCCCGCCCCACTTCGGGCCCCCCCAGGATGACACAGACCCACTGCAGCCCCCCCCCGCCCCACTGCGGACCCCCCCCGGGATGACACTGAGCCCCACATCCCCTCCAGCCCCACATATTCCCCCCCCCCCACCCCACTACGGACCCCCCCAAGATGACACTGAGCCCCACATATCCCCCCCCCGCCCCACTGCGGACCCCCCCAGGATGACACTGAGCCCCACATATCCCCCCCGCCCCACTGCGGACCCCCCAGGATGACACTGAGCCCCACATATCCCCCCCCGCCCCACTGCGGACCCCCCCAGGATGACACTGAGCCCCACATATCCCCCCCGCCCCACTGCGGACCCCCCCAGGATGACACAGACCCACTGCAGCCCCCCCCCGCCCCACTGCAGACCCCCCCGGGATGACACTGAGCCCCACATCCCCCCCCAGCCACACTGCAGCCCCCCCCGCCCCACTGCAGACCCCCCCAGGATGGCACTGAGCCCCACATATCCCCCACCCGCCCCACTGCGGACCCCCCCAGGATGACACTGAGCCCCACATCCCCTCCAGCCCCACTGCGGACCCCCCCAGGATGACACAGACCCACTGCAGCCCCCCCTCCTGCCCCACTGCGGACCCCCCCGGGATGACACTGAGCCCCACATATCCCCCCCCGCCCCACTGCGGACCCCCCCAGGATGACACAGACCCACTGCAGCCCCCCCCCCCGCCGCACTGCGGACCCCCCAAGATGACACTGAGCCCCACATCCCCCACCCCGCCCCACATATCCCCCCCCACCCCACTGCGGACCCCCCCGGGATGACACAGACCCACTGCAGCCCCCCCCCCGCCCCACTGCGGACCCCCCCGGGATGACACTGAGCCCCACATATCCCTCCCGCCCCACTGCGGACCCCCCCAGGATGACACAGACCCACTGCAGCCCCCCCCCCGCCCCACTGCGGACCCCCCCAAGATGACACTGAGCCCCACATATCCCCCCCGCCCCACTGCGGACCCCCCCAGGATGACACAGACCCACTGCAGCCCCCCCCCCCCGCCCCACTGCAGACCCCCCCGGGATGACACTGAGCCCCACATCCCCCCCCAGCCCCACATATCCCTCCCCGCCCCACTGCGGATCCCCCCAGTATAACACTGAGCCCCACATCCCCTCCAGCCCCACATATCCCCCCCCTGCCCCACTTCGGACCCCCCCGGGATGACACTGAGCCCCACAGCCCCCCAGCCCCACATATCCCCCCCGCCCCACTGCGGATCCCCCCAGTATAACACTGAGCCCCACATATCCCCCCCGCTCCACTGCAGACCCCCCCCGGGATGACACTGAGCCCCACATATCCCCTCCAGCCCCACATACCCCCCACCCCCCCCGCCCCACTTCGGACCCCCCCCCCGGGATGACACAGACCCACTGCAGCCCCCCCCCGCCGCACTGCGGACCCCCCAAGATGACACTGAGCCCCACGTATCCCCCCCCACCCCACTGCGGACCCCCCCCGGGATGACACAGAGCCCCACCCCCAATGCTCAGCCCCACTGCGGACCCCCCGTAATGACACTGAGCCCCACATCCCCACCAGCCCCACATATCCCCCCCGCCCCACTGCGGACCCCCCCCGGGATGACACAGACCCACTGCAGCCCCCCCCCCGCCCCACTGCGGACCCCCCCCGGGATGACACTGAGCCCCACATCCCCCACCCCGCCCCACATATCCCCCCCGCCCCACTGCGGACCCCCCCGGGATGACACTGAGCCCCACATCCCCTCCAGCCCCACATATTCCCCCCCCCCCACCCCACTACGGACCCCCCCAAGATGACACTGAGCCCCACATATCCCCCCCCCGCCCCACTTCGGACCCCCCCAGTATAACACTGAGCCCCACATCCCCTCCAGCCCCACATATCCCCCCCACCCCACTGCGGACCCCCCCAGGATGACACTGAGCCCCACATATCCCCCCCCGCCCCACTGCGGACCCTCCCAGGATGACACAGACCCACTGCAGCCCCCCCCCGCCCCACTGCAGACCCCCCAGGATGACACTGAGCCCCACATCCACCCCCAGCCACACTGCAGCCCCCCCCGCCCCACTGCAGACCCCCCCGGGATGGCACTGAGCCCCACATATCCCCCACCCGCCCCACTGCGGACCCCCCCAGGATGACACTGAGCCCCACATCCCCTCCAGCCCCACTGCGGACCCCCCCAGGATGACACAGACCCACTGCAGCCCCCCCCCCCGCCGCACTGCGGACCCCCCAAGATGACACTGAGCCCCACATCCCCCCCCAGCCCCACATATTTCCCCCCCCGCCCCACTTCGGACCCCCCCAGGATGACACAGACCCACTGCGGACCCCCCCCGAGATGACGCAGAGCCCCACATCCCCCCCCCCCCACCACTCAGCCCCACTGCGGATTCCCCCCAATGCAACGCAGAGCCCCACAGAGCCCCACACATCCCCCCCCCCCGCCCCACATCCCCCCCCCGCCCCTCCCCCACCTTTCAGAGAGGAGATCTCGTGGTGGATGGAGCGCTCCGTGTCCATGGCCGCGCTCTGTGCCCCCCCCCGCCACCCCCCCCCCCCCCCCCCCAAACCGCTCCGCTTTTGGAGCGGCCGCAGCCAATCAGCGCCGCCCGGCTCGCCCCGCCCCCTCGGCTGCCCCGCCCCCCACCCTTCGCCACGCCCCCAACCCCCCCCTCCCTCCCAATAAACGACCCCCCCCAAAAACGACCCCCCCCCACCCAATAGTGACCGCCCCATAGAGACCCCCATAATGAGCCACCCAATAATGACCCCCCCCCATAATGAACCCCCCCATAATGAACCCCCCCCATAGGGACCCCGATAATGAACCCCCCCCATAGGGACCCCCATAATGAACCCCCCCATAATGAACCCCCCCCATAGGGACCCCCATAATGAACCCCACATAATGAACCCCCACCATAGGGACCCCCATAATGAACCCCCCCATAATGAATCCCCCCCCTAGAGACCCCCACAATGAACCCCCCCATAATGAACCCCCCCCATAATGAACCCCCCCATAATGAACCACACCCCATAGAGACCCCCATAATGAACCCCCCCATAATGAACCCCCCCATAATGACTGCCCCATAGAGACCCCATAATGAACCCCCCCCATAAAGGCCCCCCCACACTGACCCCCCCATAAATGAACCCCCAAACACTGACCCACACTGACCCCCCCACACTGACCCCCCCATAAATGAACCCCCAAACACTGACCCACACTGACCCCCCCCAATGAACCCCCAAACACTGACCCACACTGACCCCCCCACACTGACCCCCCCCAATGAACCCCCAAACACTGACCCACACTGACCCCCCCACACTGATCCCCCCACAAATGAACCCCCAAACACTGACCCCCCCACACTGACCCCCCACTTTGAGCCCCCCCCACACTGACCCCCCCATAAATGAACCCCCCACTTTGAGCCCCCCCCACACTGACTCCCCACTTTGAGCCCCCCCGACACTGACCCCCCCATAAATGAACCCCCAAACACTGACCCACACTGACCCCCCACTTTGAGCCCCCCCCACACTGACCCCCCCACACTGACCCCCCCACAATGAACCCCCAAACACTGACCCACACTGACCCCCCCACACTGACCCCCCACTTTGAGCCCCCCATAAATGAGCCCCCCCCCTTAATGAACCCCCAAACACTGACCCCCCACCCCCACACTGAGCCCCAATCCGGTGCCCCCCCCGCAGTGCCCCTCCCCCATCCCCTCCCCTCCCCCTCCCCTCCCCTCCCCCTCCCCTCCCCCGTCCCCACCCCTCCCCCGTCCCCTCCCCCTTCCCCTCCCCTCCCCTCCCTCCCCTCCCCCCTCCCCTCTCTCCTCCTTTCCCCCTCCCCTCCCCTCCCCTTCCCCTCTCCCCTTCCCTCCCCCCTCCCCTCCCCTCCCCTCCCCTCCCTCTCCCCTTCCCTCCCCCCTCCCCTCCCCTCCCCTCCCCCCTCCCTTCCCACTCCCCCCTCCCCTCCCCTCCCCCCTCCCTTCCCACTCCCCCCTCCCCTCCCCTCCCCCCTTCCCTTCTCACTCCCCTCCCCCTCTCCTCCCCTCCCCCCTCCCTTCCCACTCCCCCCTCCCCTCCCCCCTCCCTTCCCACTCCCCTCCCCCTCCCCTCCCCCATCCCCACCCCCCTCCCTCCCTCCTCCCTTCCCCCTCCTCTCCCCCTCCCCTCCCCCTCCCCTCCCCCTCCCCTCCCCCGTCCTCTCCCCTCTCACTCCCCTCCCCCTCCCCCACCCCCCCTCCCCTCCCCCCCCCCGCTGTCCATCGGTGCCGTCAGAGCTCCATCGGAGCGCAGAGCGCCAACGCCGCAGTGCTGCACCCGCTGCGACAACAGCACAACCGCACAACCACACAACCGCACAACAACACAACGGCACAACAACACAACGGCACAACAGCACAACCACACAACAGCACAACCACACAACCACAAAACCGCACAACCACACAACTGCACAACCACACAACCGCACAACAACACAACGGCACAACAGCACAACCACACAACAGCACAACCACAAAACCGCACAACCGCACAACAGCACAATCGCACAACCGCACAAGAGCACAACCGCACAACAGCACAACTGCACAACCACACAACCGCACAACGGCACAACCGCACAACAGCACAACGGCACAACCACACAACCGCACAACCACACAAGAGCACAACCACACAACCGCACAACAGCACAACCGCACAACTACACAACCACACAATGACAAAACCACACGACGACACAGCGACACAACCACACAACAGCACAACCACACGACACAACGACACAGCGACACAACCACATAATGACATAGTGACACAACGACACAACCACACAACAGCACAACAGCACAACCACAGAACCACACAACCACACAACAGCACAACCACACAACCACACAATGACAAAACCACACAACGACACAGCGACACAACAGCACAACCACACAACCACACAACGACACAACCACCACAACCACCACAACGACGCAATGACACAACCACCGCAACAGCACAAGGACACAATGACACAATGACACAACCACCACAATCACCACAACGACACAATGACACAACCACCACAATCACCACAACGACACAATGACACAACCACCACAACAGCACAAGGACACAACCACCACAACCACCACAACCACCACACCACAACAGCACAACGACACCACTACCACAATCACCACAATCACCACAACAACACAACAACATAATGACACAACCACCACAACCACCACACCACAACAGCACAAGGACACAATGACACAACCACCACAACAGCACAGCGACACAACGACACAACCGCCACAACCACAACAACCACCACAACAGCACAGCGACACGACACCACACCACAACAGCACAGCGACACTACCACAACCACAACCACCACAACAGCACAGAGACACAACGACCACAACCACCACAACAGCACGACACAACCACCACAACCACAACAGCACAGCGACACAACGACACAACCACCACAACCACAACAACCACAACAGCACAGTGACACAACGACACCACACCACAGCAGCACAACGACACTACCACAACCACAACAGCACAGCGACACAACCACCACAACCACCACAACAGCACGACACAACCACCACAACCACAACAGCACAGCAACACAACCACAACAGCACAGCGACACGAGACAACCACCACAACCACAACAGCACAGCGACACAACGACACCACACCACAACAACACAGCAACACGAGACAACCACAACCACCACAACAGCACAGCGACACTACCACCACAACCACAACACCACACACTGCACCAACAGCACGACACAACGACACTACCACCACAACCACAACAACCAAACCAACACCACAACCACAACACCACAATGACACTACCGTCACAACCACAACAACACAACCACAACACCACCACCACAACCACAGCACCAACAGCAACAGCATGAACACGGACACACACTGCACCAACACCACAATGACACTACCACCACAACAGCAACAGCATGAACACGGACACACACTGCACCACAACGACACTACCGCCACAACCACAACAACACCACAATCACAACGACACCACAATGACACTACCGCCACAACCACAACAACACCACAATCACAACGACACCACAATGACACTACCGCCACAACCACAACAACACCACAATCACAACGACACCACAATGACACTACCGCCACAACCACACCTACAGCACCAACACCAACACACAATGCACCAACACCACAATGACACTACCACCACAGCCACAACACCACAACACCACAACCACAACACAATGATACTACCCGCCACAACCACAACAACACCACAACACTATCACACCCACAACCACACCAACAGCACCAACAGCAACAACACCGACACCATCACACAGTGCACCAACACCCACTGCCCCAGTATCGACACCGACACCAACACCCACTGCCCCAACACTGACACCAACACCCACTGCCCCAATACTGCAGTGACAACAACACCCACTGCCCCAACACCAACACTCATTGCCCCAATATCAACACTGACACCAACACCCACTGCCCCAATATCGACACCGACACCAACACCCACTGCCCCAACACTGACACCCACTGCCCCAACATCAACACCGACACCAACACCCACTGCCCCAACACCGCAGTGACACCGACACCCACTGCTCCAACACCGCAGTGACACCGACACCCACTGCCCCAACACTGACACCAACACCCACTGCCCCAACACCGCAGTGACACCGACACCCACTGCCCCAATATCGACACTGACACCAACACCCACTGCCCCAATATCAACACCCACCGCCCCAGTATCAACACCCACCGCCCCAATATCGACACCGACACCCACTGCCCCAACACCAACACCCACTGCCCCAACACCACAGTGACACCAACACCCACTGCCCCAATATGAACAACAACACCGACACCCACTGCCCCAACACACCCACTGCCCACTACAGAGACGGGTGACACCCAGAGTGGGGTGACACCGCACCAACGGACACCGGGAGTGGGGAGACAGTGAGAATGGGGTGACAATGCACCAACGGACACTGGGAGCAGAGGGGACATCAGGACAGTGTCACCGGGAGTGGGGTGACATCGAGAACGGGCTGACACCGCACTAAGGGACACCGGGAGCGGACGGGACCTCAGGACAGTGTCACAGGGAATGGGGTGACATCAGGAATGGGGTGACATCAGGAATGGGGTGACAGTGTGTGAAGGGACAGCGGGAGTGGAGTGACACAAGGGAGAGTGTCACTGGGAGTGGGGTGACACTGAGAGTGGGGTGACAGTGCACTAAGGGACACCAGGAGTGGGGGTGACACCACATACAATGTCACCAGGAGTGGGGTGACATCGAGAATGGGGTGACACCGCATGAAGGGACACCTGGACTAGAGGGGACAGCAGGGACAGTGTCACCGGAGTAGGGACACCAGGAAAGGGGGTGACACTGAAAATGGGGTGACACCACACAGAGGGACACCAGGAGAGGAGGGGACACCAGGGACAGTGTCACCGGGAGTGGGGTGACACTGAGAGTGGGGTGACACTGCACTAAGGGACACCAGGAGTGGGGTGACACTGAGAGTGGGGTGACACAAGGGAGAGTGTCACTGGGAGTGGGGTGACACTGATAATGGGGTGACACCGCACTAAGGGACACCAGGAGTGGGGTGACACTGACAGTGGGGTGACACGGCACTAAGGGACACCGGGAGTGGGGGTGACACTGAGAATGGGGTGACAACGCGTGAAGGGACACCAGGAGTGGGGTGACACTAAGAATGGGGTGACACCACATGATGGGACACCAGGAGTGGGGTGACACTGCACTAAGGGACACCAGGAGTGGGGTGACACTGAGAGTGGGGTGACACAAGGGAGAGTGTCACTGGGAGTGGGGTGACACTGATAATGGGGTGACACCGCACTAAGGGACACCAGGAGTGGGGTGACACTGACAGTGGGATGACACTGCACTAAGGGACACCGGGAGTGGGGTGACACTGAGAGTGGGGTGACACCGAGAATGGGGTGACAACACGTGAAGGAACACCAGGAGTGGGGTGATGCCGCACCAATGGACACTGGGAGTGGGGTGACAGTGAGAGTGGGGTGATAACGTGTGAAGGGACACCAGGAGTGGGGTGACACCACACTAAGGGACACCGGGAGTGGGGTGACACTGACAGTGGGGTGACACCGCATGATGGGACACCAGGAGTGGGGTGACACTGAGAATGGGGTGACAACACATGAAGGGACACCGGGAGTGGGGTGACACTGAGAGTGGGGTGACAACACATGAAGGGACACCGGGAGTGGGGTGACACTGAGAGTGGGGTGAAACCGCATGATGGGACACCGGGAGTGGGGTGACAGTGAGAGTGGGGTGACACTGGGAGTGGAGTGACAGTGAGTGAAGGGACACCGGGAGTGGGGTGACACTAAGAATGGGGTGACACCGCATGATGGGACACCGGGAGTGGGGTGACACTAAGAATGGGGTGACACCGCATGATGGGACACATGATGGGACACCGGGAGTGGGGTGACACTAAGAATGGGGTGACACCGCATGATGGGACACCGGGAGTGGGGTGACACTAAGAATGGGGTGACACCGCATGATGGGACACCGGGAGTGGGGGTGACACTAAGAATGGGGTGACACCACACTAAGGGACACTGGGAGTGGGGGTGACACTGAGAGTGGGGTGAAACCACATGATGGGACACCAGGAGTGGGGTGACAGTGAGAGTGGGGTGACACTGGGTAGTGGAGTGACAGTGAGTGAAGGGACACCGGGAGTGGGGTGACACTGAGAGTGGGGTGACACCGCATGATGGGACACCGGGAGTGGGGACACCAGGGACACCGGGAGTGGGGGGGACACCGCCTGCGCCCACAGTGTCACTGCCCCCCAAATGTCACCGTCCCCAAAGTGCCGCTGTCCCTTTAAGGCCACGCACACCCAAAATGAACACTCTCCCCCCCCCCCCCCATGACTGCTCCAGCTCCCCCCTCCCCCCTCCTCCTGCCCCCCGGGACC
>JAUPFR010000317.1:0-36263 GCA_036925125.1 Oreortyx pictus | reverse complement strand
CCTGGTGCCCATTAATGGGGGTCCCGTGGACTTTTGGGGGTCCTGGTGCCCATTCATGGGGTCCCATGGGCTTTTGGGCGTCACAGTGCCCGTTAATGCGGTCTTGTGGGCTTTTGGGGGGTCCTGGTGCCCGTTAATGGGGGTCCTGTGTGCTTTTGGGGGGTCCTGGAGCCCATTTGCAGGTCGTGGTGCCCTTTAATGGGGTCTTAGTGCTGTATTGGGGGGAGCATGGTCTTCTGGGGTCCTTTGGGCTTTTGGGGGGTCCTGGTGCCCATTAATGGGGTCCTGTGGGCTTCTGGGGGTCCTGGTGCCTGTTAATGGGGTCCCGTGGGCTTTTGGGGGGTCCTGGTGCCCATTAATGGGGTCCTATGATCTTTAAGGTGGCCCAGATGGGATATGAAGGGCCCCTGTGGATTTAAGGTGGCTCCATTGTGTCATTAAAGGACACTTTGGATTTAAGGTGGCCCGTGTGGAATGTAAGGGGGGACCCTATGGGATATAGGGATCCGGGGGTGTCACCGTGACCCTGATTCGGCTTTAAGGTGGTCTTTATGGATTGATGTTTAAGGGCCCCCGATGGGATTTATGTTGCTCTGTTGATACATAAAGGGCCTCTGGGATTTAAGGTGGGTCCAGGTTGGATACGAAGAACTCCTTAATTTAAGGTAGCCTGTATGGGATGTAAGGGGTGTGCCCTATGGAATTTACAGAGGGCCTTATGGGATAGAAGTGGGGGGTCTGGGGGCTGTCCCCGTGGCCCTACGTGGGCTTTAAGGGTGGTCCCTATTGGATATGATGTGCCCTGATGGGATTTAAGGTGGCCCATATGGGGGATATAAAGGGGAACCCTGCGAGGTGAGTGTCGGGGGGCCCCCCCGCTCACCTCCCCCTCCCCCCGCAGGCAGAAGCACCCCCCGGCCACGCTGGCCGCCATCATTAAGGAGGCGGAGAACATCCCGGCGCTGCTCCCCAACATCGCCGCCCCTTAAGGAGGCGCTGGCGAAAGCCCGCGCCTGGATCGCCGACGTGGAGGAGATCCAGGAGTGTGCGCCGCGCCACCTTAAACCCAAGAGCGGCTCGTTTTCGCGACGCCTTTTCGCTCATGTATTTTTTCGGGGGGTGGGGGGGGCGGCTGTGCGGGGGGTCCTTTCGGAGCAGAACGGGGATCACTACCCGTGTCTGGACGACCTGGAGGGGCTGGTGGCCGTGGGCCGCGATCTGCCCGTGCGACTGGAGGAGCTGCGGCAGCTCGAGGTGCAGGTGGGCACCGCGCACTCGTGGAGGGACAAAGCTTCCAGGACCTTCCTCAAAAAGAACTCCCTGCTACACTCTGCTCGAGGTGGGTGAGGGGCCGAGGAACCCCCCCCCCCGGGGGTTGGGGTGGGGTGGGGGGGGGTGTGAAGGTGGGGGGAAGAAGGGGAGGGGGGGATTTGAGCATCCTGGGGTGGGGGATGGGGGACACAAGACCCCCAGGGTGTGGGTTGTGGGGTGAAGAGGGGGGGGATGGGGGACACAGAGACCCCCAGGGTGGTCTGTGGGGTGAGGGGGGGATGAGGGGGACACTGAGACCCCCAGGGTGGGCTGTGGGGGTGAAGAGGGGGGATGGGAGGGACACAGAGACCCCCAGGGTGGGCTGTGGGGGTGAAGAGGGGGGGGATGGGGGACACAAATACCTTCGGGGGGTGAGGTTGGGGGGATAGGGGGGGGGGATGGGAGGGACACAGAGACCCCCAAGGTGGGTTGTGGGATGGGGGGGTAGTGGGGGACACAAAAAGAACCCTGAGGGGGAGGGAGGGGGAGGGGAGAGGTGGGGTACACAGAGATGCGTGGGGGGGGGTGGGGGGGGGGGGGAGGAGGAGAGGTGGGTCATGGGGGGAAGGAGGGGAATGGGAGGGCACGGAGACCCCCGGGGTGGGGGGCAGGGGAGCAGGTCGTGGGGTGAAGGTGTGCGGACAGGGGGGACGCCCGGAGGTGACGCGGTGACACCCATAGGTGCTGTGTCCCTGCGCCGACGCCGGTTCGGACAGCTCCAAACGGCTCAAATGGCGCCAGGAGCCCGGGGCTTGTACCGCCTGGACGCCGAGAGCCTGGGGCTCTCCGCACAGGACCTGCGCGACCCCGGCGCCGTGGTGAGCCCCACAGCACCCCACATCTCCCTGCTGTGTCCCCTCCCCCCCCCACATCTCCCTGCTGTGTCCCCTCCCGCCCCACGTCTCCCTGCTGTGTCCCCTCCGCCCCACGTCTCCCTGCTGTGTCCCCTCCCGCCCCACATCTCCCTGCTGTGTTCCCTCCGACCCTACATCTGTGATCCTTCCCCCACGACCTTCACATGTCCCCCCTCCCCCCCCCCTCCCCAACTCTTTCCTCTCTCCCCTCTCTGCCCCCCCCCTTCTCCCCCTCCTCCCTCTCCCCCCTGTCCTCCCTCCTTCCATACCTTCCATCTTCTCTCTGGATGCCCTCTCCCCCCCCACACCTTCTGCTCTCTCCCTTTGTTTCCTTCTCATCTCCCTCATCACGTTCTCCTCTCTCCCCATATACTCCCCCCCACTTTCCCCTCTCCCTTCTCTCCCTCCCTCCCTCCCTCCCTCCCTCCCTCCCTCCCTCCCTCCCTCCCCACCTTCTGCCCTTTCCCTTTGTTCCCTCTCCTCATCTCCCTCCACACCTTATTCTCTCTCCACATTTACTCCCTCTCTCCTTCTCTCCCCCCTTCCCTCCTCCCCTTATTCCCTCTCCCCTCTCTACTCCCCCCCCATGTCCCTTCTATCTCTCCTTCTCCCCTCCCCTCCTTCTCTTCTCCCCTCCCTCCTTCTCTTCTCCCCTCCCTCTTTCTCTTCTCCCATCCCCCCTCTCCCTCCTTCCCTCCCCTCCCCCCTCTTCCCTCCTTCCCTCCCTCCCCCCTCTCCCCTCCTCCCCTCTCCCCTCCTCCCCTCCCCTCCCCTCCCCTCCTCCTTCCTCCCCTCCCCTCCTCCTTCCCTCCCCTCCCCTCTTCCTCCCCCCTTCTCTTCCCCTCCTCCCCTCCCCTCCCTCCCTCCTCCTCCTCCCCCTCCCCTCCCTCCCTCCTCCTCCCCTCCCCTCCCTCCTCCCCTCCCTCCCCTCCCTCCCTCCTCCCCCCTCCCCTCCCTCCTCCCCCTCCCCCCTCCCTCCTCCTTCCCTTCCCTCCCTCCTCCTCCTCCCCTCCCCTCCCTCCTCCTCCTCCCCTCCCTCCCTCCCTCCTCCTCCCCTCCCCTCCCTCCTCCTCCTCCCCTCCCCTCCCTCCTCCTCCTCCCCTCCCTCCCTCCCTCCTCCTCCTCCCCTCCCTCCTCCTCCTCCCCTCCCCTCCCTCCTCCTCCTCCCCTCCCCTCCCTCCTCCTCCCCTCCCCTCCCTCCTCCTCCTCCCCTCCCTCCCTCCTTCTCTCCCCCCCTCCCCTCCTCCTCCCCTCCTCCTTCCCCCACCGCATTCCCCCCCCCCGCCCCCTGTCACCGCCCCTCCCTCCGCAGATCCTGGCCTTCAAGGAGGGCGAGCAGAAGGAGAAGGAAGGCATGCAGCGGCTCCGCCACGCCAACTCTCAGAAGCCGGCCCCTCCGGCCCCGGGCCCCGGCGTCGTGCGTGTGCGGGCAGCCGGCGGGGCCGGCCATGCTGCAGTGCCAGCTGTGCCGCGACTGGTTCCACGGCGCGTGCGTGGCCTGGCCCCGCCTGGCCGCCCAGAAGCCGTCCCCGGCGTGGTGGGAGTGGGACGCCAAGTTCCTGTGCCCGCTGTGCCAGCGCTCGCGCCGCCCGCGCCTGGAGACCATCCTGGCGCTGCTGGTGGCCCTGCAGAAGCTGCCGGTGCGGCTGCCCGAGGGGGAGGCCCTGCAGTGCCTGACGGAGCGGGCCATCACGTGGCAGGACCGCGCGCGGGCGCTGCTCGCCTCCCCCGACGTGGCCGCCGCGCTCGAGAGGATGGCCGCGCTGCGGCAGAGGCTGCACGGCGACGGCGGCAACACCGCGCTGCGCGAGGCGCGCGGCAACGAGCAGACCAAGGTCGGGGGGCTGGGAGGGGGGTTGGGGGGCTGGGAGGGGGGTGTTGGGGTTTGGAGAGGGGAGGGGGGGGCAGGGGGTTGGGGTTTGGAGGGGGGGGCAGGGGGTTGGGGTTCGGAGGGGGGCTGGGAGTGGGGTGCTGGGGGTTTGGAAGGAGGCGGGGAGTGGGGTACTGGGGTTCAGAGTGGGGGCTGGGAGTGGGGGGGTTGGGGGGCTGGGAGGGGGCTGGGAGCGGGGTGTTGGGGTTTGGAGAGGGGAGGGGGGGCAGGGGGTTGGGGTTTGGAGGGGGGCTGGGAGGAGGGGGGGTTGGGGTTCGGAGGGGGGCTGGGAGTGGGGTACTGGGGTTCGGAAGGGGGGTTGGGGTTCAGAGGGGGGCTGGGAGTGGGGTACTGGGGTTTGGAAGGAGGCGGGGAGTGGTGTGTTGGGGTTTGGAAGGAGGCAGGGAGTGGGGTGCTGGGGTTCGGGGGGGGCAGGGAGTGGGGTACTGGGGTTTGGAAGGAGGTGGGGAGTGGGGCTGGGATTGAGGTATTGGGGTTTAGAAGGAGAGGGTGGGCTGGGAGGGGAATGATGGGGTTTGGGGGGGGCTGGGAGTGAAGTATTGGGGTTTGGAGGGCGGCTGGGGGGGGTGGGGTTTGGAAGGGGGCTGGGAGTGGGGTATTGGGGTTTGGAAGGGGGGGGTGGGCTGGGAGGGGGATGATGGAGTTTGGAGGGGGACTGGAGTGAGGTATTGGGGGTGGGAGTCGGATTCTGGGGTTTGGAAGGGGGCTGGGAGGGGGGGGTGGGGTTTAGTTGGGGGTTTGGGCTGGGCGGGGGGGTGTTGGGGTTTGGAGGGGGGCTGGGAGGGGGCTGTTGGGCTTGGGGGTGGGGTGTTGGTGTCAGGAATGAGGTGGTGGGATTGGTAGTGGGGTATTGGGGCAGTAATGGGTTTGGAGGAGGTGTGGGCTGATGGGAGGGCAGAGACCCGGACCAGAGGGGCAGATCAGTGGGGCTGTGCCCCCCATATAACACCGTGTGCCCCCCCCAGGTCTCAGTGGAGAACGGTGACACCCCCCAGCTCTGAGAAGAACGGCCCCCCTGCCCTCGGGTGAGTGGGGGTGGGGCTGTGCCGGGGGGGGAGGTCCCATGGGAGCCCCATAGATCCCATCAGAGCCCCATGGATCCCATCAGAGCCCCATAGATCCTATCAGAGCCCCATGGATCCCATCAGAGCCCCGTGGGTCATCACACCCCATCACACAGTGTTCTCGTGGTGTCCCTGTGCCCCAGTGTCACAGGGCTGTCCCCACGGTGTCCCCATGTCCTCATGATATCCCCACGCCCAACATCACACAGTGTCCCCACGGTCCCCCCGCTGATGCCCATCCCCGCTGTCCCCATGGTTCCCCCCACTGACATCCATCCCTGCTGTCCCCACTGTCCCCCCACTGACGCCTGTCCCCCCACTGACGCGTGTCCCCGCTGTCCCCCCCACTGACGTGTGTCCCCTCCCGCTGTCCCCCGCTGTCCCCCACTGACACCTGTCCCCCCCACTGACGCCTGTCCCCCCACTGACGCGTGTGCCCGCTGTCCCCCCGCTGTCCCCCCACTGACGCCTGTCCCCCCACTGACGCGTGTGCCTGCTGTCCCCCCCGCTGTCCCCCCACTGACGCGTGTCCCCGCTGTCCCCCCACTGACGCGTGTCCCCGCTGTCCCCCCCACTGACGTGTGTCCCTGCTGTCCCCCCCACTGACGCCTGTCCCCCCCACTGACGCGTGTCCCCACTGTCCCCCCACTGACGCCTGTCCCCCCACTGACGCGTGTCCCCGCTGTCCCCCCACTGACGTGTGTCCCTGCTGTCCCCCCCGCTGTCCCCCACTGACACCTGTCCCCCCACTGACACGTGTCCTCGCTGTCCCCCCACTGACGCCTGTCCCCCCACTGACCGCGTGTCTCCGCTGTCCCCCCGCTGTCCCCCCACTGACGCGTGTCCCCGCTGTCCCCCCGCTGTCCCCCCACTGACGCGTGTCCCCGCTGTCCCCCACTGACGCGTGTCCCCGCTGTCCCCCCCGCTGTCCCCCCACTGACGCGTGTCCCCGCTGTCCCCCACTGACGCGTGTCCCCGCTGTCCCCCCGCTGTCCCCCCACTGACGCGTGTCCCCCGCTGTCCCCCCGCTGTCCCCCCGCTGTCCCCCCGCTGTCCCCCACTGACGCGTGTCCCCGCTGTCCCCCCCGCTGTCCCCCCACTGACGCGTGTCCCCGCTGTCCCCCACTGACGCGTGTCTCCCGCGGTCCCCCCCGCTGTCCCCCCACTGACGCGTGTCCCCGCTGTCCCCCACTGACGTGTGTCCCCGCTGTCCCCCTGCTTTCCCCCCACTGACGCGTGTCCCCGCGGTCCCCCCGCTGTCCCCCCACTGACGCGTGTCCCCGCTGTCGCGCAGAGCTGGAGGCGCTGAGCGCGGCGCTGCCGCGGCTGCAGGGCCCGGTGCTGGAGCTGCCCGAGTGCGCGCGGCGGCCGCTGGAGGAGCTGATGATGGAGGGGGACCTCCTGGAGGTGACGCTGGACGAGGCCACCAGCATCTGGCGCCTGCTGCAGGCCGCCCGCCCGCCGCCCCTCGGCCTCTTCCGCCTCCTCCTCGAGGTGCGTGGCCCCCAAAGCCCGCGGGCGGCCCCGTGGGTTCCTGCGGGACCCCCAAAATGGCCCTCGGCCCCTCAAAGAAACCACCCTGGGGTCCCCTGAACTGCCTTGCTGTGCTCCGGGACACCAAACTGCACCAAAGCTCCCCCCAAAATGTGCCCTGGGAAACCCAGTACCCCTCTGCTGCACTCCGGGACCCCAAAGCTGCCCCTAAATTACCCTATTTCCCCCCAGAATATGCCCTGGGGTCCCCAGAACCCCTCTTCTGCACTCCAGGACTCCAAACTGCCCAAAAGTTTTCCCCTAAAATGTGCCCTGGGGTCCCCAGAACCCCTCTGCTGCACTCCAGGACCCCAAAGCTGCCCCAGAATTCCCCTCTTACCCCCCAAAATCTGCTGTGGGATCCTCGGCCCCTCTTTCTGCACTCCAGGACCCCAAACTGCCCCAAAGTTAGCCTATTTCCCCCCCAAAATGTGCCCTGGGAAACCCAGAACCCCTCTGCTGCACTCCAGGAACCCAAAACCGCCCCAAAATGTCCCACCCCCACCCCCCTCCCCCAAAATCTGCCCTGGGATCCTCAAATCCCCCAACCACCCCCCAGATTCCAAAATTGCCCCCCATTACCCCCCCCCCCCCAACTGTCCCCTTTTCCCTTTTTTTTCCCCCAAATCTCCCCCTTCTCCCCTTATTTTTTCCCCAAATCCCATTTTCATCCCCTCCGATTTTTCTTTCTTCCCCCCCACCCCCCCATATTTTCCCCCCCCACATTCAAACCCCCAAATCCCATTTTCTCCCCTGATTTCCCCCCCCCCCCATTTCCACCACCCATACCCCCAATTCTTCCCCCACCCCCTCCCCCAAATTCCAATTTCCACCTCCAAATCCCCTTTTTCACCCCAAAATCCCCCTCCCCCTTCCCACTCCGGGGGGGCTCTCCCTGATGTTGTGTCCCCCCCCCCCCCCCAGCTGGAGCAGGCGGAGCGCCGTGGGGCGCGGGGTCGCAGTCGGGACCCCGAGCGCCGCCGCAAACGTCGGGGGGAGCGGGGGGACGGCCCCCCCCCTCGCCAAGGAGGAGCTGGAGCCAAAGAGGAACCGGGGGGCGGAGGGGGGGGCCCCCGCGGGACAGCACCCCCCCGCCCGGCCCCACCACCCCGGGGGTGAGTGATGGGAGGGGGGGGGACGGACCCTAATTGTGTGGGGTCATAGCCCTTAATTGGGGGGGGAGGGAGTGTTTGAGGGGGGTTTATGGGTGGGGGGCAATGACTGGGGGGTGGGCAGCGTTTGGTGGGGGGGTTTATTTGAGGGTGTAGTGTTTTGGGGGTGAGTTATCGGGGGTGGGAAATGTTGGGGGGAGTTATAGAGGTGATCCCATTATTTTGGGTGGGGGGGACTACAGGGGGTTGCCCTCTTTTTAGGGTTCTCCTTAAAAACTCCCAATATTCGGGGGGGGGTCCTGGGTTGGGGGGGATATGGGGTGGGGGAAGGAGGTCCCAATGTATCTGGGGAGTGGTTATATGGTGCAGAGCCAGTGAATGGGGAGGGGGGTGGATATGAGGGGGTCCCTGAGGGGTTTTGGGGGGTCCATTTTGCCCCCCCACCGTGTTAGCACCCCGTTCCCCCCCCCCCCAGGACTCGTGACGTGCCGCCCCCACCTCGCACGGAGGCGCCCCTCCCCCCCTCGGACAGTGGGTTGGGTCAGGGCAGAGGTTGTGGGTAGGGAGGGGGGGGTCCGCACCGCGTGTCCCCCCCCCTCCCCCCTCCAAAACCCTCGACACCCCACCAGGACACCTCCCCCCCCCCACCCCTCCCCCGCGATGTAATTATTTGAGTTGATTTCTTTTGTATTGTTCGGCCCCCCCGGGGGGGGGGTGGGGAAGACACAGATGCAGGTGGGGGTCTGGGCCGCCCCCCACCCCCACCCCAAACTTCGGGGGGGCCCCAACCAGCACAGCTCCCCCCCCTCCCACCCCCTCGCGCCGGGTTTTTTATAGGAATTTGGAGGGGGAGGGGGGTGGGGGGACATGGGGGGGGGGGGGAAGGAGGTTGGGGGGTCAATTCTGGTCCTCCCCTCGCCCCCCTCCCCTGCTGACACTACCGGGGGGGGGCGGGGGGGGCTTATTTTATTGTATTATGATTTTTTTTTATTATTATTAAACTTTGGAGGTTAAAAATAAACTTTTTTTGGGGGGGGGGGGGGGGTATGGGGAGCAGAGCGCTCGTGGGTGGGCGGGGCCTGAGCATCTGCGCATGTGCGAAAGTGGGGGGAGGGGCTTGTGTGAGAGAGCGCTCCTGATTGGTCCTCATCTCCGCCAATGGGAGTGCAGAGGGGGCGGGGCAAGGGGCACGTGGCGTGAGGCAGGAGCGTGGTTTTTTTTTGTTATCAAAGCCCTTTTTCGGGGTTTTTCAGAGGTTAAAAATGAAAACCTTCCTGAGGAAAAGCTTTCTTCGGGTAGAAATCCCCTTTCTTGAGTAAGAAATGGCATAAATTCCCACTTTTGGGGTAAAACTCCCTTTTTTAAGGGAACACTTCCACCTTTGGGGCAAAACACCCTTTTTTGGGGGGCAGAACGCCCCTTTTGGGGGGCAGAACGCTCTTTTTTGGGGGTCAGAACGCCCTTTCTCTAGGCACCCTCCCCCTGTATTTGAGGCAGAACGCAGCTCCTCGCGAGTTAAGCACCCCTCTTTGAGGGAACCCCTCGCACTGAGCTCCGTCGCCCCTCCCGGAGGTAACGCACTGTGCTCAGCTCAGACACGGCTTTTTGAGGCAGAACGGCGTTCTTTGGAGGTACAGGACCCCTTTTTGAGCCCCCCCCCCCCCCCCCCACCTACGGTCCCCCCACGCACGCCATCTCGTCGGCCAGCTCGTCCTCGCCGGGCGCTGCCCGCAGCGTCTCCTCGTCGCTGTAGACGGCGGCGGTGGTGGTGCTGTGGGGCGGCGGTGCGCGGTGCCGCCGGGTCAGGAGGTCGGCGGCGGCGCTCTCCATCTCGTCCATGGTCATGTCGCACGCGTCTGCGATCTCCCGCTTGGCCACGGCCACGAATTTCGGGTCGCGGGCAAACAGCCCCAACCCTTCCGAGATCAGCACCTTGAGAGGGGAACGGCGGCGATGGGGTGTGGGTTTGGGGGGGGGGGGGGGGGGGAACTGCTTTGAGGGAGGGGGGAGGGGTTCATCAGGTGATGCACTCACAGCCTCCACCAAACTGTCGGCCGAACCGCGGCCCAGCGGCTCCCGCAGGCGGAGCGATCCCGATGGGAACCAGCGCGACAGCGGGGGGAGGCTGCCGCCCCCGCCCCCCCCCCGGCGGCGCTCCCCCTTCCACCAGGATGAGGGGAGCGTAGAGCACGTGGCCGCGCGCGGGGGCCGTGGCCCACGCGTGGGAGGAGGAGCCCAGGCGCCACGTGTCGGAGCTGCCGTAACCCTGCGAATGGGGGGGGGGGGGGGGGGGAGAACGGGACGGAACGATGCGTGGCGTGGGGGAGGGGGGGAGGCGCGGGGGTGGGGGGGTGGATCCGGGCCATCCCACGCGGTCGGTACCTGCGGCCTCGCGGGACCCGGCGGTCCCGAGGGGGTGTAGGTGCCCGGGATGGGTTCGTCCTCGCAACTGCCCTGGCGCCTCAGGCACTGGATGGTGAAAGAGGGCTTCCGGCCTGTGGCCACGCCCCCTCTTATTATCAGGAATGCTGATAAACCGCAGGCCCCGCCTATCCCCTGAGCTATGCCACGCCCACTCCGCAATCCCACCAATCAGAAGTGCCATGTGCACATCGGCCACGCCTACCTCAACCCCAACTCGAACCACGTGCGCGTAGGCCACGCCCACCCCTTAACCCCAACTCAAACCACGTGCAAGTAGGCCACGCCCACCCCTGTAACCCCGCCAATCAGAAATGCCACCTGCACATAGGCCACACCCACCTCTTATCCCCAACTCAAACCATGTGCACATAGGTCACGCCCACCCCGTAACTCTACCAATCAGACACGTCATGCGCGCATTGGCCCCGCCCACTCCACGCTCTCCTTCCACAACCCCTCCGTTCCCCCCCCCCCCCCCCCACCTCCTACCCGCGGGGGTGGGCGGCAGCAGTCGGCGCCGCTTCAGCTGCTGCCCCTCCATGGTCCCCCCGGGGCCGCGCAGCGCGAAGTGCCGGGTGGGCAGCGGCAGAGAACCGCCCCTCTGGGACAGCCCTGCCCAGCGCGGGGGCTGCGGGGCGGCTGTGGGTCCCGGCAGCCTGCGGGGTCGGGGGGGGGGGGGGGGAGGAATAAACACAAGGGCGTATCGCAGAGGGCTCCAGAGGGGCTCGTGCCCCCCCTCCCTCCGCCCCCCATTACCTGTCCGCTGTCCACGGGAGCCGCGGGGCCGCTCCCTGCACATCCTCCTCGCCGCCGACGTCCCCCGGCTCCTCCCGCTCCTCGGGGGGCTCCTCCTGCCCCGCAGCGGGGAGGGGGGGGGCCGGGACCCCCGGCCGAGTGCTGCCGCCTGAACAGGTGTGTGGGGGGAAGTGCCCAGTGGGGAGGTGGCCCCTCAGTCCCTCCCCTACGGGAACCCCCAGTGTTGGGACCCTCCGACCCTACATGCCTCCTACTGTCACGGACCCCCCCGCAGCCCCCCCTTTGTCCCCAGTGTTGGGGTTTCCCAGCTCTCACTGGAGGGAACACTCCCCCCCCGCCCCCCCCTCCATCCCGTCTGGCTCCATTCCCCCTCCCCTCACACATACACACTGGTCGGGACTCCTCCAGCCCTTCCCCCCCTAGAGAGGGGGGCATAATTTCAGAGCCCCCTTCCCTATGTAGAGAATTTCCCGTATCCCAATAGGAACGCCAATACTGAACCCTTTCCCCCTTGGGCACACCCGAGTGTTGAACCCCTCCCCTTCCCCCTCCCCCTCCCCTCCCAACCCCCTTCCCCACTGGGGATCCACCCCTCCCTTCCCCTCCCCTTTTCCTCCGCCCCTTCCTTCTCCATTGATGACCCCAAATCACGACCCCCCCCCCACCCCCCCCATTCCGTACCTGCCCCCGTGCCGCTGTGTGACGCCGTGGGGTGGGGGCGCGGGCTCCTCCCCTTCGCTGGGGCTGGGGGGGCCCTTGGGAGCGTCCCCCCGCCCCGGGGAGTCGGGTGCGGAGCCATACAGAGCCTCGGGTGCCTGCAGGACGGGGGGCGGGGCTTTCCTGAGTGGGCGTGGTCACCCGGTGGGCGGGGCTCGTGGGGGCGGGGAGGGGCGGTCTTACGGCGTAGGTGAGCTGCTCTTCCTCCTCCTCTTCCTCCTCCGCTCCGGCGCCTCCGTCTTCCCCCAGGTCACAGCTCAGCGCCCGCCGCATCTCGGGCCCCAGCGCCTGCAGGGTCTGCAGCCCGGCCTGCCGCAGTGCGGGGAGGGGGGGGTTGACCGGGGGGGGGAGGGGGTCCTCCACGGCCCCATCTCCTCCTCCCCACCGGCCTGAGCCCCCCCCCCCCCCCCCCCCCCTTTTCCCCACCTGCAGGGCGCGCTCGTTGCTGGGGCTGGCGCTGGCGCCCAGCATCCCGCGCTCCTTCCGCCGCCGGAACTTGCGGAAATAGTCCTGGATGAGGAAGGTGGCGTAGAACTTCCCCACGGTCACCTCCTCCTCTGTGTTTAAGTGGGGGGGGGGGGGGGGAAACAGCGTTAGGGGCAGCAGGAGCCCTCCCCCACCCCACCGGCTCCAACAGCCACCATGAGCCCTCCTGTACCGCGTCCTCAAGTGCCCTCAGTGGGCACTGAGACTGCGGTGCCCCCGCGCCACCCCACCCCAGGACCCCTCTGCTGTGTCCTCAAGGGCCACCAGGACCCCGCCCCCCCAGCCCCCGAGTGTCAGAGGGACCTCCGCACCCCAAGTGTCACCAGGACCCCCCCCCCCCGCACACGGTGGCAGCAAGGAAAGGGGACACCCCCCCGCTCACCCTCGGGCGGTGGGATGACCTCATCCAGCAGTTTGGGCTTCGTCCGCTTCCAGATCTTCTTGATGACGGCCCTGAGCTCCTTGTTGGCCACGTCCAGGTTCCCTTTTTTATTTTTTTTGGGGGGGGACACAAAGCAGTGTCACCCCTCCTGTCCCCTAGAGGGGGGGGTCTCATCCTCCCCCCCCACCTCTGCCACCCCAAACCTTCGGTCTTGATCTTGAGGGAGGTGCGGACCAGGGCGAACAGCGTGGCGTTGAAGGTGACGGTGCCGTCCGAGTTGAGGGGCATGTTCATGGCCACCAGGCGCTGCAGGAGTGGGGGGTAAGGGGGACAAGGTGACACCTGGTGACCCCCCCAGCCTCCCCCCTTCCTCCCCTTCTCCCCCCCCCCCCCCCAGCACCTTGCAGGCCACGCGGTGCGGGCAGAGCTTCCCGAAGCCCAGAGGAGGTTGGATGCGGCGCAGCAGTGTCACCACGTCCAGGTGCTTGATGCGGCCCCTGTGGCGGGGACAGGGACGGGGACGGGGACAGGGACAGAGACAGGAGGGGGACAGGGACAGGGACAGGAGGGGGACAGGGACAGGAGGGGGACAGGGACGGGGACAGGAGGGGGAGAGGGTCATGGACAGGGACAGGAGGGGGGTAGGGATGGGGACAGGGACAGGGACAGGGATAGGAGGTGATGGTGATGGGGTGTGATAGTGATAGAATGATGGTGACAGTGATGGAGCGGTGACAGTGAGAGGGTGCTAATGGGGTAACGGGGAGGGTGATGGTGACAGGAGGGTGACAGTGACAAGAGAGTGACAGGTGATGGTGACAGGAGGGTGATGGTGACAGAACAACAGGAGGTGACAGTGACGGGGTGACAGTGATGGGATATGATGGTGACAGGAGGGTGATAGTCACAGGTGATGGTGACAGGAGGGTGACGGTGACAGAACAACAGGAGGTGACAGTGATGGGATATGATGGTGACAGGAAGGTGACAGTGACAGGTGATGGTGACAGGAAGGTGATAATGACAGGGTGACGGTGACAGTGATGGGATCTGACAGTGACAGGTGATGGTGACAGGAAGGTGACAGTGACAGGCTGACGATGACAGGGTGACGGTGACAGACCTGGCAGCGGGGTCGTACTCGGACCAGACACGCTTGAACTCATCCAGGTGGTGGGGGCCGAGGATGGACCAGTCCCGCGTCAGGTAGTCGAAGTTGTCCATGATGACGGCCACGAAGAGGTTGATGATCTGGAGGTTGGGGGGGGAGGGGTGGGGGTGTTTGCGATGGGGCCGCCGTGGGGCGGGGGGCTTGCTGTGGGGCGGCGCCGTGGGGCTCACCAGGAAGGCGCAGAGCATGAAGAAGCTGATGAAGTAGACGATGGCGAAGTTGCTGCCGCAGGTGAACTCCTCGCCGGGGCCCGCGTCCGACTCGGGGTCGCAGCGCTTGCCGGGCAGGCTGGCCAGCATGATCTCCTGCCAGGCCTCCCCAGTGGCACACCTATATAGGGCCAGAGGAGAACCCATGGGGTCCTGCAGAGCCCCTCTGGCTGCCCATATAGAGGGGGGGGTGGTTGTCCTGACCCCCATATTCGTTATGGTGATCCTACAACAAGTCTGGGATCCTGAGGAAGCCAAAAGGAACCATCCAGTGACCCCCAGACACTCACAGGGACTCTATGGGACCCAGAAACTCTACAGAACCATCTAGGGACTCCCAGACCCTCATAGGGACCCTATAGAACAATGCAGTGACCCGCAGTCCCCATAGGGGCCCTCTAGGACCCCACAGACCCCACAGAGCCATCTAGTGATGCACAGACCCTCATGGGGACACTGTGGGGACAGTGCAGTGACCCTCAGCCCCCCTAGGGGCCCTAAGGACCCCCAGACCCTACAGAACAACACAGTGACCCCCAGACCCAAATAGGACCCCCCTCAGACTGCCCTGGGGGCCCCCGGCCCCACCTGAAGAGCAGCAGCACAGCCTGCGGGAAGGTCTGGAAGTTGTTGTTGCGGTTGATCTGGGTCCCGTCCTGCAGGGCCACCTTCCCAAAGGTCTGAGGGGAAAGAGGAGGAGGAGGGTGGGGGTGGGGGGTGGGCACAGAAGCGGGCGTGCTGCGGGACCCCCACCCTCACACACATACATGCGTGTGTCCCTCACCTGCATGCCGATGACGGCGTAGATGAAGAAGATCATAGCGATGAGCAGCGCGACGTAGGGCAAGGCCTGAGGAGATGGGGTGGTGAGGGGCTCCCTGGTGGGTGGGTGTGTCCCCCCCACCCCATAATAACCCCCCCCCCCCCCATCCCCGCTGCCCCCCCGCTGTTGTCCCACCCACCTGGAAGGACTTCACGAAGGTCCAGAGCAGCGTGCGGATGCCCTCACCCTTGGACAGCAGCTTCACCAACCGCATGACGCGGAACAGCCGGAAAAAGGTGATGGAGATGCGGGAGCTGTCCTCCGAGCTCTGCAGGGGGGTGTGGGGGGGACACAGGAGAGGTCATGAGGAGCCCAGAAAGCCCCCCCCAGATCTTGGGGACACCCCTGGGGATGTCCCTACCTCACCGACGTGACCCCCGTTCTGTCACACGCAGATGGAGATGGATGGAAACAGGTGAAGGTGACGGATGGATGGATGGAGGTGAACATGGGGGTCCCAAATAGCAGGGACCCCCACTCCAAGAAAAAATAGTTCTGGGGGCCCCCCCCTCTCTCCCCCTCTTCCTGCTGAGGAAGAGGAGTGACTCACGTTGACCTCAGTGACGGCGATGTCCACCACACTGCCCACCACGATGAGGGCGTCAAAGGTGTTCCAGGCGTCACAGAAGTAATGCTGGGGGGTACATTAATGGGGGGGGACCCCATAAGAGGACCCCCCACCCCCACCCTGCGTGACCCTCAATCCCCCCTGTCACTCCCCCAGGGCCCTACCCGCGGTTTGAAGGCGATGATCTTGAGCACCATCTCCACGGTGAAGAGCCCGGTGAACACCATGTTGAGCAGGTCCATCACGTAGTTGAAGGGCTTGGACTGCTCGTAGTGCTGGGGGAGGGGGGATTAATTGCCCCCCCGGGCCTCTACCTGCCCCTCCAGCCCTCCTTCTGCCCCCCAAGACCCTTAACTGATTCCCCCTATGGGTGCTCTAACTGCCCCCAGGGGCCCTAATTTCCACACCTCAGTGCCCCCTTCACTGCCCCCCTAGGCCCTCAATTGCCCCCCAGGGCAGCTTTAACTGCCCCCAGTTTCTCTAACTGCCCCTCTGCTGTCCCTTACTGACCCCCTGGGCCATCTAACTGCTCCCCACAGCCACTAATTGCACCGGTTATCACCCCTTACAGTCCCCCTTTAATTGCCCCCGGACTCCCCATGAGACCCCCAGGTGTGCTCCGCCTGCCCCCACTCTGCCCCTTACAGACCCCTGTGACCCTTTAACTGTCCCCAGATGTCCTAACCACCCCTCTGGGGGTCCTTACTGCCCCCAAAGGACATTTAATTGCCCCCCAGCGTCCAAATCACCCCCATACCACCCCTTACTGACCCCCCCCCCATGATCCTTTAATGGCCCTCAGAGCCTCCAGGAGACTTCTGGGGGCACCTCAACTCCCTCCAGGTCCCTACCTGCCCCCCACTCCCCCCAAAAACAGCCCTTCCCCCCCTCCCCCCACCTGCACGGCCAGGGCGATGGTGTTGAGCAGGATGAGGACGAACATGATGTACTCGAAGGCGGTGGAGTTGACCATGGCCCACACGCGGTATTGGCTGCGGTTCTTGGGGATGTACCTCCGCAGCGGCTGTGCCTTCAGCGCGTACTCCACGCACTGCCGCTGCCGGACAACACCGGCACGCAGCGACGTCAGGAGGGGGGACAGCGGGAACGGGGACGTCCGGCATCAGGATTGCGGGACACCGGGATGGGGGGACACACAGGTGGGTGACAATGGGGCTAAGGGACACCGGGACGGGGTGACAGTGGGACTAAGGGACACCAGAATGGGGTGACAATGGGACTAAGGAACACCGGGACAAGGTGACAAGGGGACTAAGGGACACCGGGATGGAATGACACCCAGGTGGGTGACACTGGGACTAAGGAACACCGGGACAGAGTGACACCCAGGTGGGTGACAATGGGGCTAAGGGACACCGGGATGGGGTGACACCCAGGTGAGTGACAAAGGGACTAAGGAACACTGGGACGGGGTGACAATGGGACTAAGGGACACCAGGACGAGGTGACACCGGGATGAGGTGACACCAGGACAAGGTGACACTGGGATGAGGTGACACCAGGACAAGGTGACACTGGGATGAAGTGACACCGGGACGGGTGACACCAGAACGAGGTGACACCGGGATGAGGTGACACCGGGACGGGTGACCCCACGCTGATGTGCACCTGGTTCTTGTCCAGCTCGCAGTTGCGGTACTCGCTCTCGCCCTGCGCACGGAAGGTGATGATGACGAAGCCGACGAAGATGTTCATCATGAAGAAGGCGATGACGATGATGTAGACGATGAAGAAGATGGAGATCTCCACCCGGTAGTTGTAGATGGGGCCCTGGTCCTCCGCGTTGGCATCGATGGCTTTGTACAGCAGCCTGATGTGATGTGATATGGGGGTCGGCGTCCTCCTGGGGGGGGGGAGGGGAGGAAGGGGTGGCACGGGGGTGTCATCGTGCGGGGGGACTCACGCGGGCCACCCCTCAAAGGTGGAGACGGTGAAGAGTGCCATCATGCCCGCCAGCACGTTGTCGAAGTTGAAGTCGCTGTTGTGCCACAGGCGCTCGCGCACCGATGGGTGCGACACGTCCCCGTCCTTGTACACCAGGAAGGTGCCCCTGCGGGGGGGTGGGGGCATCGGGGGGGACGGGGACACCAGGGGGATGGGAGCACCAGGAGGATGGGGACAGGGACACCAGGGGGACAAGGACAGAGTGGGGATGGGGACACCGGGGGATGGGGGCAGCATGGGGATGGGGACAGGGAGATCAGAGGGATGGGGACAGAGTGGGGATGGGGACACCAGATGGACGGGAGCACCACGAAAATGGGGACAGGGACATCAGAGGGATGGGAACAGAGTGGGGACAGAATGGGGACAGGGACACCAGAGGGATGGGGACAGAGTGGGGATGGGGATACCAGATGGATGGGAGCACCAGGAGGATGGGGACAGGGACACCAGAGGGATGGGGACAGAGTGGGGACATCAGCACTCAGACACGGTGACACATGGGGACAGCCCCTACATGCACACACTCCCCCTGCTCTCCTGACTCACCGCTGACACTCCAATACACTCGGACTCAACACACAGCCGGTGTCGCTGGAGCTGTGCTCACACTCAGCTCACACCCCCAGCACTCCTAGCTCACACTCCACACCCTGCACTAACTCACAGTCCACATACAACCTGAACTCGCACTCAGCCCACACTCACATGCAACACCCACAACTCACACTCCACCTACAACCCACACTCACACCTCACACTCCATGTACAACCTACACCCCACACGCCCCACACTCACACCTCACACCCTACACACCACCTCCTCAGCCTCCCCTCACACCCTCACTCATGCTCGGGCACCCACTTGCACTCCCCAGGCGTGTGCTTGGCCTCGTCCGTGCAACTGTAGAACTTGCCCTGGGAGGGGGGGGAAGCAGCAGTCAGAGGGGAGGGGGGGGGCAGGGAACCCATCTGGGGGTCCCGGGGGGGTCCCGGCCCCTCGGGGGGAGGGGTCAGAGGGGCTCACCTTGAAGAGCTGCACCCCGATGCAGGCGAACATGAACTGCAGCAGCGTGGTGACAATCATGATGTTGCCGATGGTGCGGATGGCCACGAAGACACACTGCACCACGTGCTGGGGGGGGACAGCACGGTGAGGGGGGGGGGGGGGAGGGGATGTTGGGGACACCGCCGTGCTGGGGGGGGACTGCGGGGGGGTGTGACATGGGGACACGGGGTGTTGGGGACAGCGTGGCACCGGGAGTTGGGGATATGGGGTGTTGGGGATGGAGTGGCACTAGGAGCTGGGGAGCCCGAGATATTGGGGACACCAGGACACAAGGACAGTGTGACACCGGGTGTTGAGGACAGCAGGATACGGGGACAGTGTGACACCAGGTGTTGGGGACACAAGGACAATGTGACACCGGGTGCTGAGGACAGCACGAGGACAATGTGACACCAGGTGCTGGGGACAGGAGTACAGCGTGACACCAGGTGTTGGGGACACGAGGACACTGATGAACCAGAGACACACACCGGTGGCAGCACTACCGCAGTCACACCCTGTGTTAGGAGCCCTAGTGCTCCCAGTCACACCAGTACACCCAGCAAGCTGCCCTGGGCGCCTCCCAGTGCCTCCCAGTCCCTCCCAGTGCCCCTCAGCAGTGTACCTTGAGGCCCTTGGCGCGGTTGATGGCTCGCAGGGGCCGCAGGACACGCAGGACACGCAGGATCTTCACCACAGAGATGGCACTGGAGCTGAGGGGGACACCAGTGCGCCCAGTTAGCTCCCAGTGCCACCCAGCAGCACTCCCAGTGCCACTGCCAGTAACCTTAACCCATGTTCCCAGTGCCCCCTGTGCTGTGCCCAGTGCCCCAGTGGTGCTCCCAGTGCTTCCTGGTGTTCCCAGAAGCACCTCCGGTGTCCCCAGTGGTGAACCCAGTGCTTTCCAGTGCCCCCAGTGTGCTCCCAGTTCCCTCCAACACACCCCAGTGTCCCAGCTGCGTACCCAGTAGCACTTCCAGTCCCCGACCCATCCCCCCAGTGCCTTCCAGTATCCCCAGCAACACTCCCAGAACACCCCCGTGGCACTCCCAGTGTCCCCCAGTGCCCCCAGCCCACATTCCCAGTGCTCCCAGTGCTCCCAGTGCTCACTGGATGCCGAAGGAGACGAGGGAGACGCCGACCACCAGCAGGTCAAGGAGGTTGAACCAGTTGCGGCAGAAGGAGCCTTTGTGCAGGAAGGCGCCGAACGCCGTCATCTGGGGGAGCCCGTGAACCCAAGAGCTGGAGACCTCCCCCCAAAAAAAGCCATACCACCCCGCAACCCTCCACCCCCCAAAAAACACCCTCGGGTCCCCCCAACCCCCCTCAACCCTCTCAGTACCTTCAGCAGGATCTCCACGGTGAAGATGGAGGTGAAGGCGTAGTCAAAGTAGCCCAGGATCTGGGGGGGGGGGATGAATGGGTGACCCAAGGACCCCCCCAGCACCCCCCAAATACCACCCCACCCCTCAACACCCCCCCCAACCTCCAATCAGCCCCCCAACTCCCAAACACCCTCCCAGTGCCCCCCCAAATGACCCCTCAGTCCCTCCCACCCACCCCGCATGTGGATCCCATGTGGGGTTGGGGTGAGGGAGCCTCCCCAGTCCTTCCCAGTTCCCCCCCGCCCAGTTTGCCCAGTATCCCACGTGGTTGCGGGGCGAGTGGGCGCGCACGGGGTCCTCGGCGGCCAGCGAGACGCTGCTGAGGATGATGAAGACGAGGATGAGGTTGGTGAAGACGTGGTGGTGGATGAGAGCGTGGCACCGCACCCGCAGCCTGCCCGGAGCACAGGTCAGCACCTCCCAGTGCTCCCAGTACACCCCCCACATCCCCAAATCCTGTAAGCCAGGCAACCCCCATTGCTCCCAGTTTCCCTCAGTCTGTATCCCTACACCCGGCGTCTCCAGTTCCAATTCTCCCAGTTTGTGGCCCAGAGCTCCCCGTCTGCATCACCAGGTTCAGTATTCCCAGTTCCAATTCCCCCAGTGCCCCCAGTTTGTATTCCCAGTCCCAGTGTCCCCAATGCCAGGGTCCCCACTCCCTCCAGTACCCATCTCCAACCCCAGTTTCAGTGTTCCCAGTCCTTCCAGTACACCCCTCCAGTCCCAGTATCCACAGTGCCCCAGTTAATGTCCCCAGCCCCAGTATTCCCAGTCCCCCCAGTACATATCCCCAGTCCCAGGGTCCCCAGTTCTATCACCCCCAGTCCCGCCAGTACACGTCTCCATTCCCAGTGTCCCTAGCCCCAGTTTTTCCAGTGCCCTCAGTTTCTGCCCCCAGTCCCAGTGCTCCCAGTCCCCATAGCCTGTATTTCCAGTTCCCATCTCCAGTTCCTGTCTCCCCAGAACCAGTGAGTGATCCCAGTTTATGAGCCCAGACCGTCCAGTTTGTACCCCCAGTCCCCCCAGTCCATATCTCCAGTCTCACTGTCTCCAGTTTACATCATCAGACCCATTGCCCCCCCCCATGACCTCCATCCCCGAGCCCCCCCACCCTTAGTGTCCCCACCTCCCCACTCCCAGTGCTCCCAGTACCCCCCCCCAGTCCCTCCCAGTCCTCACGGGTTGGTGCTGCCCAGCAGGAAGAAGGCGCTGCCCTCGGGGATCGGTGCCACTTTGTTCTTGGGGGGCTCCTCCAGGCTCTCCAACCGATGCCCCCCCAGGCTGTCCCGCTCCCCCCCGGCTCCTTCATCACCTGTGGGGACCCACCAGTGTGTGTGTGGGGGGGGGTCCTTGTGTCTCCCCACAATGTGTGTGGGGGTCCTTCTGCCTGTCCCCTCCCCCTCTTTTCCCCCTTTGGGGACCCCGATGTGGGGCTGACCTTCCTCGCTGCCCTCCTCCTCCTCCTCCTCTTCCTCCTCCTCCTCCTCCTCCTGCTGCTGCTGCTCCCCTTCAACCTGGAGGCGAGCGTGCAAGGCCGTGCACATGAGTGTGAGGTCACGGGTTGGGCTGGGAGAGGGCGTGCACACACGCACTGGGGCGTGCAAGGGCTGTGCACACACATGTTGGGGTGCACGAGGGGTGTCGGGGTGCACAAGGGCCTGACGCTTGTGGTGAGGCGTGCATACGTGCTCACACTCACTCACCTTCACGCTCACGTCCTGGCTCCCCGCGTTGGCCTCCGCCTCCCCGGCCTTGTCCCTGAGGTGGGGGTGGGGGGGACAAACTGGGGGGGCTCAGACACGGGACAGAAGTGCTCCCAATCCCCTTCCCCTTCCTCCTCGCCCCCCGGGTTTGGGGACCCCCCCCACTCACTTCTTGCCCTCTGCCCCCGAGTTGATGTTGTCACCGTCCGCCAGGTTGTCCACCGCGATGGCCAGGAAGACATTGAGGAGGATGTCTGTGGGGAGGAAGGGGTTAACCATCGCTCCCAGTGCCTCCCAGTATCCTCCCAGTGCTTCCCAGTACTCTCCCAGTGCCCCCCAGTACCCCGCAGCACTCTCCAGTCTCACCTCAGTGCTTACCACTATCCCCAGGGCACCCCACTCTCCACTCAGTGCCTCCCAGTATCTCCCAGTCTCCTCCCAGTGCCTCCCAGTATCTCCCAGTCTCTGCCCAGTGCCTCCCATTATCCCCGCAGTGCACCCCTGACCCCTCAGTGCCTCCCAGTATCCCACAGTGCCCTTCAGTTCCCCTCCCAGTACCTTCTAGTATCCTCCCAGTGTTCCCCAGTCCCATCCCACTGCCTCCCAGTGCTCCCAGTGCCCCTCCCAGCGCTCCCAGTCCCTCTCAGTCTCTCCCAGTGCCCACGCACAGTTCCCACAGATGAAGAGGATGACAAAGTAGACGCAGACGAGCATCCCGGGGAAGACGGGGCCGCCGTAAGCCATGATCCCATCGTACATCACTGCGTTCCAGTCCTCTCCAGTTAGGATCTGGGCCAAAAACGGGAGGGAGGGGACACCCCAAAACCTCAGCATCCCCCTCCCAGTGCTCCCAGTACACTCCCGGTTCATGCACTGTGGCCTCCCAGTCCACCTCTGTCAGGCACCTGCAGGACTGTGATTTGGGGGGGAGGGGAAGATTTTCCAGCCGTATTTTGGGATCTCATCAAAGTATCAAAGTTTTTGGGTTAACCATGAAGTTTTGGGGTACCCTACAATATTTTTGGGGTCCCTAAAAGGGGTTTTGGGTCCCCAAAGGGGGTTTTGGGTCCCTAAAGGATTTTTTTCAGGTCCCCAAGGAATTTAGGGTCCCTAAAAGGGGTATGGGGTGAATAAAGGGGTTTTGGGGTCTCTAAAGAGGTTTTTGGGGTCCTTAAAAGTGTTTTTTAGAGTCCCTAAAGGGGGTTTTTGGGGTCCTTAAAGAGGGTTTTAGGGGCCCTAAAGGGAATTTGGAGTTCCTACAGGGGTTCTGGGGTCCCTAAAAGGGATTTTGCAGTTTCCCTGTGTGGTTTTAGTGTCCCTAAATGGGCTTTGGAGTCCCTAAAGGAACTTCTGCTTCCCTAAAAGGAGTCTGGGGTCTCCCTAGAAGGTTTTGGGGTCCCTAAGGGGGGTTTTGGGGTCCTTAAAGAAGGTTTTAGGGGCACTAAAGGGAATTTGGAGTTCCTACAGGGGTTCTGGGGTCCCTAAAAAGGATTTTGCAGTTTCCCTATGGTCTTAGTGTCCCTAAATGGGCTTTGGAGTCCCTAAAGCGTTTTCTGGTTCCCTAAAAGGAGTCTGGGGTCTCCCTAGAAGATTTTGGGGTCCCGAAGGGGGTTTGGGGCACCTGGAAGACGGTGAGCAGGGCCTGGGGGAAGGTGTCGAAGGTGCTGCGCTTGGTCTGCGTCTCGTCGAAGCTGAAGCGGCCGCCGAAGAGCTGCATGCCCAGCAGCGCGAAGATGATGATGAAGAGGAAGAGCAGCAGCAGCAACGACGCGATGGACTTCATGGAGTTGAGCAGCGAGCCCACCAGGTTGCTCAGCGACGCCCAGTGCCTGGAGGGAGCGGGTACTGGGGTTACTGGGAGCGCTGGGACGGGCTCCGCGGCCTCCCCCTGTCACCTCTAGGGGTCGCTGTGTCACCTTTGTCACCTTGTCACCTGTGGTGCTGTCACTGTCATCCCATCACCCTGCCATCCCTGTCATCCTGTTGTGCTGTCACTCTGCCATCACTGACACCCTGCTTTGTTAACACCCTGTCATCCCTGTCACTTTGTCATCTCTGTCACCCTGTTGTGCTATCATCCTGTCACCCTTGTCATCCCCGTCACCCTGTCATTTCTGTTGTGTCATTACTGTCATCCCTGTCACCCTGTTGTGCCATCACCCTGTCAACGTTGTCACCCTGTCATCCCTGTCGTGCCATCACCCTGCCATCTCTGTCACCCTGTCATCCTTGTCATCCCTGTCACCCTGTCATCCCTGTCAGTCACCCTGTCGTGACATCACTCTGCCATCCCTGTCACCCTGTTGTGCCATCACCCTGTCAACGTTGTCACCCTGTCATCCCTGTCGTGCCATCACCCTGCCATCTCTGTCACCCTGTCATCTTTGTCACCCTGTCATCCCTGTCAGTCACCCTGTCGTGACATCACTCTGCCATCCCTGTCACCCTGTCATCCCTGTTGTGCCATCACCCTGCCATCCTTGTCACCCTGTCATCTCCACACCCCACCTGGGTGTCCCCAGCACCCTGTCACCTTTTCCCCCTCACACACCAAACATCCACCCCACCCGGGTGTCCCCAGCACCTGTCCCCGTGGTGACACACACACCTGGTGACCTTGAAGACGCGCAGGAGGCGGACGCAGCGCAGCACGGAGATGCCGAGGGGCTCCATGGCGCCGCGCTCCACCAGCGCGGTCTCGAGCACTCCGCCGCACACCACGAAGCAGTCGAAGCGGTTGAAGAAGCTGGCGAAGTAACACGACGGCCCCAGCGCGTACAGCTTCAGCACCATCTCGGCCGCGAACAGCGAGAGCAGAGCTTTGTTGGCGTAGGCTGCGTGGGGGGGGGGGACTCTTTTGGGGTGTGGGGTGACAGCGTGGGGGTGGGGGCACTGACAGCTCCACGGAGGTGGAACGGGGGACGGGGGTGAGGTGGTGACAAGGATGGCACGGTGTCGGGGGCACCAGGGGTGACTCTGAGCCATCTGTCACCTCCAAGGAGCGACTGTTTGGTGGCACGGGGATGAGAGGGTGATGGGGACAATGTGGGGGTAGAGATGGCAGGGTGACAGGGATGGGAGGGTGACAAAGAGGAGAGGGTGACAGGGATGGGAGAGTGACAGGAATGGGAGGGTGACAGGAATGGGAGGGTGACGAAGAGGAGAGGGTGACAGGGATGGGAGGGTGACAGGGATGGAAGGGTGACAGAGACGAGAGGGTGACACAGTGACAGGAACAACAAACACAGTGACAGGGACAAGAGAGTGACAGTGATAAGAGAATGACAAAGATGACATGGTGACAGGGAGGAGAGGGTGACAAGGACAGCATGGTGACAGCGGCAAGGGAGTGACAGTGACGAGAGGGTGACGGGGACGAGAGGGTGATGGGGACAGAGACGAGAGGGTGACAGGGACGAGAGGGTGACAGGGACGAGAGGGTGATGGTGACAGGAATGAGAGGGTGATGGGGATGAAAGATGATGGGGATGAGGTGTTGGGGACACAGCGGGGGTGACACAGAGCCCCCTCCCACCTCCACGAAGAGGACAGGGGACAGGTCAGTGGCAGGGTGACACGGGGACCCCGTACCTTGCGTCTCGGTGAGCCACTGGGGCTGCCCGTGGTGCTCGGAGGCGATGGTGAGGGTGTTGAGGAAGACGAGGAGCAGCACGGTCCAGTAGAAGGAGACGGATTTCACAGCCCCGCGGTACCGCCGGCGCATCACTCGGTTCAGGCGGCGCAGACGGCGCCTGGAGGGGCGGATGAGGTGAGGTGGGGGGTGTTGGGGGGGCTGGGTTACACTTTGGGGGGGTTTTGGGGGTTGATGGGGGTGGTTGGGGGGGTACAGGGGGGGATTTGGGGGTTTTATGGAGGCGGTTTGGGGTATTATCGGGGAATTCAGGAGGTTACAGGGGTGGTTTGGGGGACACTGGGGGGGGTTGAGGATTTATGGGGGTGGTTTGGGGTACATCGGGGGATTTGAGGGTTCATGGGGGTGTTTTGGGGTACATCGGGGGATTTGAGGGTTTGTGGAGGTGGTTTTGGGTACACTGGGGGGATTTGAGGATTTATGGGGGTGATTTGGGGTACATCGAGGGAATCTGGGGGTTTGTGGGGGTGTTTTGGGGTACATCAGGAGGATCTGGGGGTTTATGGGGGTGGTTTGGGGATACATCAGGGGAAGTTGGGGGTTTATGGGGGTGGTTTCGGGGTGTACTGGGGGAATTTAAGGATTAACGGCAGTGGTTTGGGGTAAGTGGGGAATCTGGGGATTTATGGAGGGTGGTGTGGGATATATGGGGGGAATTTGGGGGTTTATAGGGGTGGTTTGGGGTATATTGGAGGAATCTGGGGATTTATAGTGGTGGTTTGGGGTATACCAGGGGGATCTGGGAGTTTATGCAGATGGACTGGGGTACACGAGGAGAACTTGGGGGCATTATGGGGGTACAGTGGGGGAATTTGGCATTGGGGGGCACACAGATGCTGTTGGCTGTGTAGACTGGTGGGGTGGGGGGCACAGAGTGCCCCCATTTCTTCAACTCACCAGAATTTCGTCTTGGTAATTTTGCCCCTGGGGAGAGAAAATAAAGCATGGAGTCATACCAACAACAGGGGGGGTTGAGGGGCACAGAGAGAGTAAATGGGGGTCCTAGTGGTTGCAGGGAGTGGTCTAGGGGGTCAGTGCTGGGGTCCCTGGGGGTCGAGGAGCTGTGGGGGGGTCCCAGAGTCACTTGTGGTGTCCTGGGGGGGCGTCTATAAGGAGCTGTAGGGGAACCCCAAGGTCACTTTTGGGGAATGGGGTGGGGACAGGGAACAATGGGGGGGTCCCAGGGCCACTTTTGGGGTCTTGGGGGCTCTACAAGGAAATGTGAGAGGTCCCAGGGTCACATTTGGGGTCTGAGGGGGGGATAGGGAACTAAAGGCGGTCGCAGGGTCAACTCTGTGGTCCTGGAAGAGCTGTTGAAGGATCTGGAGGTAAACAGGGGTCGAGGGGTTGTGCCAGGCTCGATGCTGGGGGGCTCTAGGGGCTACGGGAGGTGCTGGGGGATGGGGGAGGGGGGGGAAGGGGCAGCGAGGAGCACCCTGGGTGGGGGTGCAGAGGGTCTGGGGGCTCCTGGGGACCCCGGAGCGGTGCTCACAGGCAGCGGTCGCAGGCGTTGGGCTGCGCTTCCTCCTCAGCCGCTGTCTCAGTGTTGACCGACGTCGTCTCGCTGCCGGGGAGGCTGGCTGCAAAATATGGGGGGGGGGGGGGGGGGGAACAAGATCAGCATCCCACAACGGGACAAAGGAGGGGGGCAGCCCCGATCTGGGGGAGCGTACCCCGAATTTAGGGTGGCGGTTTCTTTACCGTGGGTGTCGGTGGAGTGGCTGGCGTGCCGCAGCCACTTGAGGCGAGGTTTCCTCTTCCCCATCAGCTCCTCGGTGGTCAGGCCTGCGGGGAAGGGAGGGGGCAACAGGGTGACAAAAGGAAGGGGACACTCACACACACACACACACACACACACGTATGTGACATACGGTGCTTCTCGTGCTCGTCCTCGTCCCCCTCCAGGTCCTCGGCCTGCGTGATCCAGTCCATGTAGCCCCGCAGGTCCTCCTCCATCTGCTGCTTCTCCCGCAGCTTCTGGAAGTCTCCGCGCGCTTTGGCCTTCTCACGCTCCTTGGAGAACTCCCTGAGGGGGCGGACACGCGTGGCACACACTAACGACACGCTAACGACATGCTAACGACACGCTGTCAGGCTGCTCACCCGCTCAGCACCCCCAGCACCAAGTTGAGGACGAAGAAGGAACCGAAGATGACGAGGCTGACGAAGTAAATCCAGGGCAGCTCGTGGCCCATGGCGTCCTGCATCTGGGGGGGCATAATGGGGTCAAGGGGGGGGGGGGGCTGCGGTGGTCTCAGGGGATTTGGGGTCACGCTGGGGGCAGTGGAATTCGGGGGGACCCCATGGGGTGACATTTGGAGTGACTTTAGGGTGATGTTGGGGGGGCTGGAATTTGGGGTGACCCCATGGGGTGACTTTGGGAGACGTTAGGGGTGGGTTTGAGGGGGTGGAATTTGGGGTGACCCCATGGGACATTGGGGTGACTTTGGGGGACATTTGAGGTGACAACATGGGATGATACTTGGGGGGATTTGGGGGGAAATTTGGGGGTGCTTTGGTTGCTTTTTGAACTGACAATGTGGGACAATATTCTGGATATCTTGGGGGAGGACATTTGGGGGTGATTTTGGGGGAACTTAGGGGTGACTTTGGGGGACATTCGGGAGTGACTTTGGGAGATATTTGGGGTGACTTTAGGGAGCGAATTTGGGAGATATTTGAGGGTGACTTCGGGAGAACTTTGTGGTGACTTTAAGGGATATTTGGGGGTGAATTTGGGGTACATTTGGGGCTGACTTTATGAGACTTTCAGGAGCGACTCTGGGGGACGTTTGGAGGTGACTTTGGGGGATATCTGGGGTGGCTCCACAGAGTGCCACCGTGGGATCCCTGTGGTGGCTCTGGGTGACACTGAGGCAGGCAGAATGTGTGGTAACCCCGTGGGGAGGAGGGGTGGAAATCAAACAAAGCAGAAAGGCAGCGGGGTCTGCCCACCCAGCCGGTGCTGGGGGGAGGATGGGGATACATTTTGAGGTGCTCCCCAGGGAGGGGGGGGGCTCACCCAATAGAGGACGTCGGTCCACCCTTCCATGGTGATGCACTGGAAGACGGTGAGCATGGCGAAGAAGAAGTTGTCGAAGTTGGTGATGCCGCCGTTGGGGCCCTCCCAGCGGCCCCGGCACTCGGTGTTGTTCTGCAGGCAGGCGCGGCCGTGCCCCGAGAAAGCACAGGGCGAGGGGTCGTCCTCCGATTCCAGGTCTGGGGGGGGGGGAAAGGGGGGTCCAGGGGGCTGTTAGCAACCCCACAGTGGGGTTAGGGGGCAATCTGGGGGATGCAGGGGGGGGTGGGGGGGTCGTTAGCACCCCCACAGTGGGGTTAGAGGGCAGTATGGAGGATGGAGTGGAAGTCTGGGGTTGTTAGCAACCCCACAGTGGGGTTAGGGGGCAGTCTGGGGGATGGAGTGGGGGGTGGGGGGTCATCAGCACCTCCACAATGGGGTTAGGGGGCAGTTTGGGGGATGGAGGGGGTTGGGAGGTCTTTACCACCCCCACAATGGGGTTAGGGGGCAGTTTGGGGGATGGAGGGGGGGCTGATGGGTGAGGGGTGGTGAGAGAGGCCTCCTCTGGATGGGGGAGGGGGAGGTTTGGGGGTGGGGAGGTCACAAGGAGGTCTCTGGGGGAACTTTTAGGGTGCGGGGGGGTCCTAGTACACCACTGTGGGGTGATGATGGTTGATGGAGGAGGGGATGTGGAGTCCTGGAGCTGTGGGGTGCAGGAGTCCCAGCAAAAGATGGCCAATGTGTGGGGGGGTCTTGAGCAACCCTGGGTGGGACAAAGGAGGCAGGGGGTCCTAAAACCCCTTTGGGAAGTGATATGGGACAGCCAAGGGCTCCATGGAGTCCCAGGGATGGGGCATTCTCCCGGTGTACAGAAGCAGGTGTACAATGAGGGGAGGGTGTCCTGGAATATTCGGGTGATTTTAGGGGGGCAGGGGGTCCTAGGACCCCCCTGGGAAGTGATTTTGAACAGCTAGTAGAACTCTGAGGTCCCAGAGATGGGGGATTCCCCCGGTGCGCAGAAGAAGACATCCCAATGGGGAGAGGGGATCCTGGGCAATTTCAGGGGAGTCCTGGGCAATTTCAGGGGGATCCTATGAGATTCTGACAGAGATGGGGGGAGGGGAACCCCTCACCAGAGCCGATGAAGAAGCATGTCTTGTGCATGCGGCCGATGAAGAGCTCGAGGCCGATGATGGCGTAGATGATGATGACGAAGAGCACCAAGAGCGCGATGTGCAGCAGCGGCACCATGGCCTTCATGATGGAGTTGAGGACGATGTGGAGGCCTGGGGGGGGGGAGGGGGGGGAACCCCAGGGAGGGTGTGGGCAGGAAGAAGCTTGAGGATGAGGGGGGGGGGGGGGGCTCGGATTTGTCACCTCCCCCCTCCCCCTCTCACTGGGGACGCCGGAGACGAGGCGGAGGGGCCGCAGGACGCGGAAGGCGCGCAGCGCTTTGACGTCGAAGCCGCCCGGCTTGCCGCTCATGTGGTGAGCTTCGCCCGGTTTGTGGGACACCTGCTCCAGGATGACGCTGAAAAGCCTGCAGGGGGGAAGGGGGGGGGGGGGGGGGCAAGAGGGGGGTCCTCGCCTCTTTGTGCCCCCCCAATCCCCCAGGGCAGGGTCTCACCCCACGATGACGATGACGAAGTCGAGGAGGTTCCAGCCGTTGCGGATGTAGGCGCTGGGGTGCAGCACCAGTCCGTAGGCGATGATCTTCAGGAACGTCTCCACCGTGAAGATGATGAGGAAGACGTACTCCACTTGTTCCTACCGTGGGGGGGGGGTATGAGGAAAAGGGGTTTTGGGGGGGCTGCTGGTGTCCCCATGGCCACCACAACCCTCCTTGGGGACAAGGGACCCCCAACGTCACATCTCCATGGCCACCACCCCCCCTTGGGGACAAAGGACCCCCAGTGTCACATCTCCACAGCCACCTTCATCACTCTGGGGACAAGGGACCCCCCCAGTGTCATATCCCCATGGCCACCTCCCTCCCCCTTGGGGACAAGGAATTCCCAATGTCACATCTCCACGGCCACCCCCCCCACTTTGGGGGACAAGGGACCCCCAGTGTCATATCCCCATGGCCACCCCCCCCACTCTGGGGACAAATGACACAGCCATCCCTTGCTGTGGTGGGGCGTGCAAGACAGATTAAGGGAAGGGCACTAAGTCCAGATTAATTCCACACCCCCCCCCCGTGTGCCCCCAACTAAGCAGCTTAAGGCAGTGGCACACAAGTGCGTGCGGGGACACGTGTGACACACGCCAAGCCCCCCCGCCCCTCCCAACCCCCCCCAGACATTGAATCGAGGACAGGGGGGTCCGTACCAGGTTGTGGTTGGCGGCGTTGGAGTCATCCTCGGGGAAGGGGATGTAGACCCCCAGCGCCACACAGTTGGCGAAGATGGTGGCGAGGATGAGGATGTCGAAGGGCCTGGGGGGATTCAAAAGGGAGGGGGGGGGCAACAGGAGGGGTTTCCCTATAACCGCCCCGAGCCCCAAATTGACCCCATACCCCCCAAAACTAGAACTTACTTCCACTCGACGATGCTGATGGCCGCTCTGCGGATGGGGTTGTTGAGGCGGAGGCAGAAGAGGGCGCGGGGGGAGCGATGGACCCCCCCGGTCCCCTGTCCCTTGTGCTTGGTGTGGGGTGGGCGGCGGTGCCGTTGCCCCGGGGGGGTCCCGCTGTCCATCACCCCCCCGTTGCTTTCAGTTCCTGACCACCCCAGGGGCTGCCCCATGGCTTCGGCCAATGGTGACAGCCCCTTGGGGGGGCCTGTGGGGGAAGCGGGGGGGGGTTGTCAGTGGGGTGGGCAGTGAGCCACCCCCGCCAATATAGTGAGACCCCCACACCTTTGAGGAACTGCCCCCACCCCCCCATCCCCAAATCTCCCTAAAGATGTCCCATATCCCCCTAAGACGCCCCCAAACCCCCACCATCCCCTTTGGGACACCCCCTAGGATCAAAACGACCCCACAGGGACTCCCCCCAGAACTTCCATAACACCTCTGGAACCCCCTCCCCCCCCCATCCCCCGGACCCCACATTCCCCTTGAGATTATCCCCCAGGCCCCCATATATCCCCTTTGGGCCCCCCTCCTGAACCCCACTTCCCCTTGAGACCCCTTCAGGACACCCCCTGCACTCACCCTCTCCGTTCTCCTCAGATTCCGACATCTCGGGGGGGGGGGGGGGTCTGGTGACCTGGAAGGCAGGTTGTGGTAATTTGGGGGTGGTTGATGTGGTTCTGGGGGGTGTGGGGAATCTTGGGGGGCTCAGGGAGTCGGGGAAGGGTGGGGGGGGGGAAGTGGGAGGGAATCTGAGGGAGGTTAGGGGGGGTCTGTGGGCTCCAGGCCCTCCCCAGGGCTCCTCCTGCAGCCTCACACTCGTTACTGCTGAGAGATTAAGGGCTTAACGAGGCCGGGACAGGGACATGCCCACGTGTGCAGTGGGGAATGGGGACACGGGTGGGCGAGGGGCAAAGGGAAAGGTCTGACCTCCACCATGAGCACTGTTTTCTCCCCCTGCAGACCCCATCTGCCCCTCCCCCACCCCCACAGGCACCCTCAACCCCCCCCTTACGCCCCACGGCCATCACTTCCCCATCTCAGACCCCCAGCAGGTGCCATCCACCCCCAAGTAGTCACCATTTTCCCCTCCGCTGACCCTCACACCTCACACACCACCTCCCATGCACGGAGTGCCCACCATGAACCACATTTCCTATCGTGCCCCACATAAACTGCACTTCCCATCACACCCCACTGCGGACTACAACTCCCAACATGAACTACATTTCCCATCACACCCCACTGGGGACTACAACTCCCATCACTCCCCACTGCGGACTACAGCTCCCATTACACCCCACCAGGGACTACAACTCCCATCACTCCCCACTGCAGACTACGCCTCCCACCAAGAACTACATCATGCCCCAATGTGGACTACAGCTCCCATCATGCCCCATGTGGACTACGTTTCCCACTGTGCCCACCATGAACTACATTACCCATCATGCTCCGCTGCAGACTACAACTCCCATCATGCCCCGCTGCAGACTACAACTCCCATCATGCCCCACGTGGACTACATATTCGTTTCTCTTCGGCGTTCACGTTTGGCGGAGCGATCCCCCACGCACCCAGCGCTGTAACAAAGGGAATCCCTGCTGGACTTATTTAATTGTTGTACCAATTTATTTGGTCGGGCTTCTCGGCATCACAAGAATTGTTTGTTACTCTCTCAACACGCCGCTCGTTGGTAGCGGCAGTACCGGGAACGGCCGCTAGGTGGCGGCAGAGACAACGAGATCAAATGCATCTCCCGCTCTAAGACAAAAACAGCGCTCACCACATTCCGAAGTCTGGTTATAGACGGGACCAAACCTAAGGGTCAACTGTCAAACCTTGAAGGGGGAGAGCTCCTCATTGTTCCTGAAGAGAGACACCTGTTCGGTTATCTTGTTGGGACAGCAGGATGTCCATACTGCTTTCTTATCGGTAGTCTTATCAGTTTGATTTAAGCCCATCCAACACATCTGGCCCCACAGATAAATCAACAGGGAGCAGCACCTTTGCATCCACATGATTTGCAGTTGTCTTCACTGAATCAAGGAACTGAATTGGATTGAACCTGAACTAGGCATCACAGCTTGAGCAAACAGGAAACTTTAGGAAGGAACTCAGGGACCATAGGAACACAGGTATGGCTGAAGAGAGCTGCTGCCTGCAGCTCAATACGAGGGCAGTCCCATGAAGACGAGGACAGCACAATGGTACGTAGGGCGGTTGTTTACAGCACAACGGATGGTGCAGAGAAGTGGAACTGCAGTTTGCAACTCGGTGGGGGACTCGGTGAAGATAAGGAGGCAGATCTGCTGGCGACGTAACGTAATCCCTTCAACATCTGGAAGTTCACCACAGGGGACGTCACTCACCTTGGAATTTCTGTCCATATCTTTGGAACGCGATGACTATTAACATGTTACGCCTTCAAATGCGCCGTCGTTTCTCTCTTTGGTGGTAAAGGGCGAAACCTGCTGGACGTACTGCACCGCTGCGTCACGTTCCTGTCAGACTTCCCGCCATCACAACGTCGCCCTTTTTCCCTCCGGCAGACATCGGCAACCTTTAGCGGCTCGCTCACGGGGAAGGAGCGGAACGCAGACGCTCTCTTTTTGCTCTCTTCGGCGATTTTTAACCGAACGGAGCGGAGCTCCCGCGCGACGTCCCCACAGGACAAGATGGCGGACAAAGGAGAGGGCAAAATGGCGGCTGCGCGGGAAGGCGCACTTCCGGCGACGGCCGGCGTCACGCGGCGGGAAGCGCGCCGCTCCACGTGACAGCGCGGGGGTGGTGCCTCTCGTCACGTGACGGGGGGGGGGCCCGCCTCTCGTCACGTGACGGGGGCGGTGCTGGGCTGCGGAGCCCCGAACCTTTGGCCGTCCCCAAATCCTGGGGAGCCGCCCACCCACCCCCCCCCCCAAAAAAAAATCATTGAGGATCCCCCCCAGAAACCCCAGGGGCAAAGGAGAGGGGAAAAAGGGGTAGAAAAAGGGTGGTTCGGGGGGGCTCCTGTGCCCCCCGGCCCCACGCCCTTTTAAGCGCTAGGCTCCCCTCAAAAGGATTGGGGTCCCCCGCTCTTCCCCCCCCCATAAAAAGGAACTTGGGACCTTTACCCCCCCACTCCCCCCCCCTCCCCCCCCCCCCAGCGTTGCCACCATGGAGGAAGTGGACAAAATCCTGATCCATTCGCTACGTCAAGTGGGGACGTGAGTGAGGGTCCCTGGAGGGGGAGGGGGAGGGGGGGGTCAAAAAATTGAGTGGGGGTCCTGAGGTTGGGGGAGGGTCTGGGAGAAGAGCCTCGGGAATTTGGGGAGTGTGGGGTTGAGTGAAGCTGGGGGGGGGGAACAGGGGGAGGACCCTAAGAAATGGGGATTTGGGGGGAGGGGTCCTGGGGGGGCTTTGGAGAAGTACTGGAGGGGTGGTGGGGAGTTTGGGGGGGGGCTTCAGAGAGTTGGGGGAATATAGGGTTGGGGGGATCCCTTGGGAGACCCTAAGAAATGGGGGGGGGTGAGGGGTTCTGGGGTAGTTTGGGGGTCTCTGAGGGGAGAGGGGTTGGGGAGGGATTGGGGGGGGTCCTTGTGTGGGGGGAGGCTGAATATCCTAATTGGAGGGGGGGGTCAGCGGTTTGGGGTTCCATTGGATATCAGTATCTAGAGCGAGGGCGGGGTGGGAAAGGAGAGTGGGGGTGAACCGCAGAAGGATTCAGGGTGTGAGGAGGTGGGGTGGGGGAATCCTTGCTGCTGTACCCCCCCTTTCCTTCCCCCCCCCCTTTACCCCCCCCTGCCCCCCCCAGACCGGTGCCCCCGAGGTGCAGAGTGTGCGGGACCTGAGCGCGGAGCTGGTGGTGGAGGCAGCAGTGCGGTGTCTGCGGGCGGTGCGCCCGGAGCTGGGGGGGCCCCTGAGCCCCCACCTCCCCCCCGGCATCTCTGCACGCTTCCGGCTCGCCTCTGACCTTGCCGCTGCATGTCAGGTACCCAAACAACACCCCCCCCCCCCCACCTTGGAACCCCCCCCCCCTTTTTCATTTTGTACCTCCTCCCACAACACTTTTTCAAGCTCATCTCAACTGCATATCCCCCCCCATTTTTCCTTAAATTTTTAATGATCTTCTCCAGGACCTCCCCCCCACCCCCCCCACTTCCCCCAACACCACTCCCCCCCCCCCCCCCACCTTTTCATTTCTCAACCACCCCCCCAGTCTTCTCCAACTCCATCCCAACCACATGCTCTCCCACCCCCACCAGTTTCCCTTACATTTCTGAGTGTCTTCCCCCAGGACCGCCCCCCAGAGGACCCTCCACTCCCCCCCCCCCCTTTTCATTTCATAGCAACCCCCCCCACCTTTGTCAGATCCATAACTACTGCTTCCCACCTCCAGAGTTTCCCCTAGATTTCTAAAGGTTTTCCGCCAAGATTCCCCCCCTCCCCTCAAAAGACCCCCCAAGTCTCATCCAGGACCACCCCCACCACAATTTCTTACAGCTCTCCCAACCCCGTGTCCTCAAACTTTCCCCTAATTTTCTTAGGGCCTTCCCCCAGACCCCCTGCTCATTTCTTATCCCCTGCCCCCCCCCCCTCATATTTTAGGGTTCTTCTCCTACTCCCCCCCCCACCCCATTTCTCAAATCCGTCCCAACTCCTATCGCCAATTTCCCCACATTTCTCTTTCTCTTCCTCCTCCTCCAAAAAAAAAAGGAACACCTAAAAAACATACAGGGGGTCCCATATGGGATGACAGACCCCCCCCCTCCTCCTTTGCCCCCCCCCATTCAAACCAGGAGCTGGGATTTGGGGGCGACGTTGGGTACCAGACCTTCCTGTACAGCTCTGAGCACGACACGCGCCGTCTCCTCCTCTTCCTGGTGGAAAAACTGCCCCGAGATGACAGCGAGGGGGGGGGCGAGCCCCCCGGTATGGATTTTATCATGTGGGGGGGGGTTAGCTTTTATGGGGAGCCCCTCCCCCCCCCCCCAAAGATATGATTTATGTTTGATTAGGGAAATCGGGAGCGGCTGCTCCGAGCCATCGGCGCCCGCATCCGTGAGCAATTGGGGACCCCCTGGGTGCCCCCCCCCTGCCGACCCCCCCGGCTGCAGCGCCTCCAGGTGAGCCCCCCCCTCCCCTCCCCCTCCCCATCTTGAGATTTCCTAATTATGATCTTAGTTAATGAGAGTGTTAATTATCACTCCCCCCTTCCCTGCCAGGGCACCGCTCACCTGCGGCCCTTCACCACCTGCCCCATAGTTCTGCCCCAAAGTGGGGGCCCCCCAGGTAAGAGTTTTTTTTTTTTGGGGGGGGGGTGCAGGGAAGGGCCAATTTTGGGGTGGGGGGGCTATTGGGGAGGGTATCTTGGGGGGCTTCTTATTCATTTAGGAGATCTTCAGGGGAGGGGGCTTGGGGAGCTCAACTGTTTACTTGACCCCCCCCCCCTCAGAACTGCAGGAGTATTTTGGGGGGCTGGCCCCCCCGTGACAGAGCAGCCCCCCTGCCCTCCTGGACCCCCCCGTCGCTCCTGGAGACCCACATGGCCCAAATGAGCGCCCGTCGCGATTGGGAAGCGGAGTGGGGGGGGGCCGGGCTGGCCTCGCGTCTGCCCCCCCAGGTGAGAGCAGAGCG
>JAUPFR010000316.1:0-36499 GCA_036925125.1 Oreortyx pictus | reverse complement strand
TTTCCAATTGTTCCCCCAAATTTCCCACTTTCCCCCATATTTCCCCCCAACATTTCCCATCTTTCCCCAAATTTCGATTTTTTTCCCTAAAATTTCCCATTTTTTCTCCCCAAATTTCCCATTTTCCCCCATATTTCCCCCAAATCCCACAGACCTGAGTGTCCTCGGATCCGTCCGCCATTTTCCTGGGGCAAAATTTGGGGTAAATTTGGACCTTTTTGGGAAAAAGGAAAAATTGTGATCAAAAAATGAGAAATTTTGGGGCAAAAAATGACCAATTTGGGAAAAATTGATGAATTTTGGGGGGGGATTATTTGGGATTATTTGGGATTTTGGGGGATTTTTGGGGTAATATTTGGGGCAATTTTGGCCCTTTTTGCGAAAAAGGAGAAATTGGGATCAAAAATTGACAAATTTTTAGGCAAAAAATGACCAATTTGGGAAAAATTGATGAATTTGGGGGGGATTATTCGGAATTATTTGGGATTATTTGCGACTTTTGGGGATTTTGGGGGATTTTTTGGGATTTTGGGGGATTATTTGGGGCAATTTTGGCCCTTTTTGCAAAAAAGGAGAAATTGGGATCAAAAATTGACAACTTTTTAGGCAAAAAATGACCAATTTGGGAAAAATTGATGAATTTGGGGGGATTATTTGGGATTATTTGGGATTATTTGCGACTTTTGGGGATTTGGGGGGATTTTTTGGGATTTTGGGGGACTATTTGGGGCAATTTTGTCCCTTTTTGGGAAAAAGGAAAAATTGGGATCAAAAATTGACAACTTTTTGGGCAAAAAATGACCAAATTGGGAAAAATTGATGAATTTGGGGGGATTATTCGGGATTATTTGGGATTATTTGCGACTTTTGGGGATTTGGGGGGATTTTTTGGGATTTTGGGGATTATTTGGGGTAAAATTTGGGGCAATTTTGGCCCTTTTTGGGAAAAAGGAGAAATTGGGATCAAAAGTTGACAACTTTTTGGGCAAAAAATGACCAATTTGGGAAAAATTGATGAATTTGGGGGGGATTATTTGGGATTTTTTGGGATTTCTGGGGATTTTGGGGGATTTTTGGGGGATTTTGGGGGATTATTTGGGGTAAAATTTGGGGCAATTTTGGCCCTTTTTGCGAAAAAGGAGAAATTGGGATCAAAAATTGACAAATTTTTAGGCAAAAAATGACCAATTTGGGAAAAATTGATGAATTTGGGGGGGATTATTTGGGATTATTTGGGATTTTTTGGGATTTTGGAGGATTTTAGGGGGAATTTTTGGGATTTTGGGGGATTTTGGGGGATTTTGGGGGCACTATTTGGGGCAATTTTGTCCCTTTTTGGGAAAAAGGAGAAACTGGGATCAAAAACTGAGAAATTTTGGGGCAAAAAAAGACAAATTTGGGAAAAATTGAGGGAATTTTGGGACTTGGGGACCACTTAGGGCCATTTTGAGGCCATTTTTGGGCGACCCCGAACCGATTTTGGGGCGCTTTGGGGTTCTATGGGATCACCCCAAAACCCACAGTGACAATGGGGTCAAATCTGGGTCCATTTGGGGTCAGATTTGGGGATTTGGGGGTCAGATTTGGGATATTTGGGGCATTTATGGCCATTTTGGTGTCAGATTTGGGGCCATTTTAGGGCGATTTTTGGGGGCCCCCGAACCGATTTTGGGGCGCTTTGGGGTTCTATGGGATCCCCCCCAAACCCACAGTGACAATGGGGTCACATTTGGGTCCATTTGGGTCGGATCTGGGGCATTTTGTGGTCAGATTTGGGGTCGGATTTGGGGCATTTATGGCCATTTTGGGGTCAGATTTGGGGCCATTTTGGGGCGATTTTTGGGGACCTCGAACCGATTTTGGGGCGCTTTGGGGTTCTATGGGATCCCCCCAAACCCACAGTGACAATGGGGTCAAATTTGGGTCACATTTGGGGTCAGATTTGGGGGATTTGGGGGTCAGATTTGGGATATTTGGGGCATTTAGGGCCATTTTGGGGTCAGATTTGGGGCCATTTTAGGGCGATTTTTGGGGGACCCCGAACCGATTTTGGGGCGCTTTGGGGTTCTATGGGATCACCCCCAAACCCACAGTGACAATGGGGTCACATTTGGGTCACATTTGGGGTCGGATTTGGGGCATTTTGGGGTCAGATTTGGGTTCGGATTTGGGGCTTTTAGGGCCATTTTGGGGTCAGATTTGGGGCCATTTTAGGGCGATTTTGGGGGACCCCGAAACGATTTTGGGGCGCTTTGGGGTTCAGTGGGATCACCCCCAAACCCACAGTGACAATGGGGTCAAATCTGGGTCCATTTGGGGTCGGATTTGGGGCATTTTGGGGTCAGATTTGGGATATTTGGGGCATTTATGGCCATTTTGGGGTCAGATTTGGGGCCATTTTGGGGCGATTTTTCGGGGACCCCGAACCGATTTTGGGGCGCTTTGGGGTTCTATGGATCCCCCCCAAACCCACAGTGACAATGGGGTCACATTTGGGTCACATTTGGGGTCGGATTTGGGGCATTTTGGGGTCAGATTTGGGATATTTGGGGCATTTAGGGCCATTTTGGGGTCAGATTTGGGCCCATTTTAGGGCGATTTTTGGGGACCCCGAACCGATTTTGGGGCGCTTTGGGGTTCTATGGGATCCCCCCCAAACCCACAGTGACAATGGGGTCACATTAGGGTCAGATTTGGGGGATTTTGGGGTCAGATTTGGGATATTTGGGGCATTTAGGGCCATTTGGGGGTCAGATTTGGGGCCATTTTAGGACCATTTTTGGGGGACCCCGAACCGATTTGGGGGCGCTTTGGGGTTCTCTGCCCCCCCCCCCCGGACCCCACAGTGTCAATGGGGTCCAAACGTGGCCGAAATATTATGGGATATCGCCCCATTTCGGGGTCAGACCCGGAGCAACATCGGGTCCACGGAGGGCCGTTTTTGGGGGAGCCCAGAATGGGAACCGCGGAAACGTGGGGACACTTTTGGGGTCCTCAGGGTCCCCCCCAAAACCTACGGGGCCAATGGGCTCGCGCGGGTCCCCGTTTTGGGGGGCAATCGCCCCATTTTCGGCCGCTCCCCCCCCCCCCCCCCAACCTTCACTTGCCTTTGCCGAGCTCCGCCCCTCCCCCCCCACGCGGGGAACCCCCGCGAGGCCACGCCCACAACGCGTGACGTCACAGGGCGGGGGGGGTGGGGGGGGGACCGGGGGGGGTTCCCCGCAGGCGGCGGCGGCGATCCCAAATCGGATCCCAAATGGGGCGGCATCCCATAATATTTCGGCCACGGTTGGACCCCGTTGTCACTGTCGGGTCGAGGGGGGGGGGCAGAGAACCCCAAAGCGCCCCAAAATCGGTTCGGGGTCCCCCCAAAATCGCCCTAAAATGGCCCCAAATCTGACCCCAAAATGGCCATAAATGCCCCAAATATCCCAAATCTGACCCCAAAATGCCCCAAAATCCGACTCCAAATGGACCCAGATTTGACCCCATTGTCACTGTGGGTTTGGGGGTGATCCCAGAGAACCCCAAAGCGCCCCAAAATCGGTTCGGGGTCCCCCAAAAATCGCCCTAAAATGACCCCAAATCTGACCCCAAAATGGCCCTAAATCTGACCCCAAATTGACCCAGATTTGACCCCATTGTCACTGTGGGTTTTGGGGTGATCCCATAGAACCCCAAAGCACCCCAAAATCGGTTCGGGGTCCCCCCAAAATCGCCCTAAAATGGCCCTAAATCTGACCCCAAAATGGCCCTAAATGCCCCAAATCTGACCCCAAAAACCCCCAAATCCGACCCCAAATGGACCCAAATGTGACCCCATTGTCACTGTGGGTTTGGGGGTGATCCCAGAGAACCCCAAAGCGCCCCAAAATCGGTTCGGGGTCCCCCCAGAATCGCCCTAAAATGGCCCCAAATCTGACCCCAAAATGGCCCTAAATGTTCCAAATCTGACCCCAAAAACCCCCAAATCTGACCCCAAATGGACCCAAATTTGAACCCATTGTCACTGTGGGTTTGGGGGTGATCCCATAGAACCCCAAAGCGCCCCAAAATCGGTTCGGGGTCCCCCCAAAATCGCCCTAAAATGGCCCTAAATCTGACCCCAAAATGGCCCTAAATGCCCCAAATATCCCAAATATCCCCAAATCCCCCCATATCCCCCCGAATTTTTCCCCAAATTCTCCCACAAAATCCCAAATTCCCCCAAAAATCCCCAAAATTCCCCCAAATCTCCCAAATTTCCCAAAATTCCCGCAAATTTTCCCCCAATTCTCCCCAAATATCCCAAATATTCCCCCAATATCCCCCAAATCCCCAAATTTTCCCCCAAAATCCCCAAATATCCCCAAATTTTCCCCCAAATCCCCAAATTTTTCCCAATTTCCCCCAATTTCTCCCAAATTTTCTCCAAATTTCCCCAAATTTTCCCCCAAAATCCCCAAATATCCCCAAATTCCCAAATTGTCCCCAAATATTCCCCAAATATCCCCAAATATCCCCAAATTCCCCCAAATATCCCAAAGTTCCCACAAACTTTCCCCCAAATCCCCAAAATATTCCCCCCAAATCCCCAAATATCCCCAAATTTTTCCCCCTAAAGCCCCAAATTTCCCCATATATCCCCAAATATCCCCAAATATTCCCCCAATTTCCCCCCAAATCCCCCAAATTCCCCCCAAATCCCCCAAATATTCCCCCAAATCCCCAAATATCCCAAAATTCCCCCAAATATCCTAAAGATCCCCCAAATTTTCCCCCAAATCCCCAGATTTTCCCCAAAATATCCCAAATTCCCCCAAATTTCCCCAAATTTCCCCCAAATCCCCCAAATTTTCCCCCAAATCCCCAAAATTTTCCCCCCAAAATCCCCAAATATCCCCAAATTTTCCCCATATTTTCCCCCAAATTCCCCCCAAAATTTCCCCCCTCCCCCCCCCAGAGTCCCCCCACCCCTCCCCCCCTTCCTCCTTTTAATTAACCCTCCCTCTAACGAACCGCGCCCTCGTTACCACCCCCGGCCTCGTTTGCGTCACGCTGTTCCCACAGTGCTTTTATTAATTACATTTCGTAATTAACTCGTCCCGAATGGATCGGGGGGTGGGGGAGGGGTTGTCTTAATTAATTGGTCCCAAGTAACCGTGGTTAACGAACTAATTGGGGAGGGGTTAATTGGGGGGGGGGGGGGGGGTCAGTAATTAATGCCCGAGGGGAATGAAGGAGTGGGGTTGGTCCCGATGGGGTTAATATGGGATTGACATGGGATTGACATGGGATTAACATGGGATTAACATGGATTAACATGGGATCGACACGGGATCAACATGGGATTAACATGGGACGGACATGGGGTGGACATGGGGTTCACATGGGATTAACATGGGATTGACATGGGATTGACACGGATGGACATGGGATTAAGATGGGATGGACACGGGGTCAACATGGGATTAACATGGGATCAGCATGGGATTAACATGGGACGGACATGGGGTGGACATGGGATTAAGGTGGGGTCGACATGGGATGGACATGGGATTAACATGGGATGGACATGGGGTCAACATGGGATGAACATGGGATCTAAATGAGAATAACATGGGATGGACATGGGATTAACACGGGGTCAACATGAGACCAACATGGGACCAACGTGGGATTAACATGAGACCAACATGAGACCAACATGGGACCAACGTGGGATTAACATGAGACCAACATGAGACCAACATGGGACCAACATGGGATTAACATGGGATGGATGTGAGCTCCACATGGGACCGGGATGGGATGAACACGGGATCCACATGGGATGAACATGGGATGAACATGGGATCTAAACGGGATGAACACAGGACCTACATGGGATGGACACGGGATGAACATGGGATCTACATGAGATGAGCATGGGATCTACATGGGAAGGACACGGGACGGGCACGGGATTAAGTGCTGACGTGATTGTGAGGCACACGTGTGCGACACACAACGAACACGGGATGGTCACGTGACCAGCAGGCAGACAACGGGGGGTGGGGGTGGGATGGACATGGGGTGAGCACGGGATAAACATGGGATTAACATGGGATCGACATGGGATGAACATGGGATTGACATGGGATGAACATGGGATCGACATGGGATCGACATGGGATGAACATGGGATCGACATGGGATCGACATGGGATCAACGTGAGATGAACACGGTGTCAACATGGAATGGACATGGGATTAACATGGGATTAACATGGGATCAACATGGGATCAACGTGAGATGAACACGGTGTCAACATGGGATGGACATGGGATTAACATGGGATGAACATGGGATCAATATAGGATCAACATGGGATTCATGTGGATTAATATGGGATGGAGATGAGGACAGCAGTGAATCGAACACGGGATGGACACGGGATGGACATACGGTCAGTGTGGGATCAACATGGATGAAAATGGGATGAACATGGGATTAACATGGGATGAACATGGGATCAATATGGGATCGACATGGGATCAACGTGAGATGAACACGGTGTCAACATGGGATGGACATGGGATTAACATGGGATGAACATGGGATCAATATAGGATCAACATGGGATTAACATGGGATTAATATGGGATCAACATGGGATCGACATGGGATCAACGTGAGATGAACACGGTGTCAACATGGGACGGACATGGGATTAACACGGGATCAACATGGGATTCATGTGGATTAATATGGGATGGAGATGAGGACAGCAGTGAATCGAACACGGGATGGACACGGATGGACATACGGTCAGTGAGGGATCAACATGGGATGAACATGGGATGAACATGGGATCAATGTGAGATGAACACGGTGTCAACATGGAATGGACATGGGATTAACATGGATCAACATGGGATTAACAAGGGACCAACATGGGTTTGACATGGGTTTAACATGGGATCAACATGGGATTAACACGGGGTGGAGATGAATGCAGCAGTAAATCAACACGGGATCTACATGGGATGGACACGGGGTCAACATGGGATCGACATGGGACGGAGATGAATGCAGCAGTAAATCAACACGGGATTAACACGGGACGGACACGGGGTTAACATGGGATTAACACGGGATTAACATGGGATAGAGATGAGTACAGCAGTAAATCAACATGGGATGGACATGGGATTAACACGGGATTAACATGGGATAGAGATGAGTACAGCAGTGAGTCATACATGGGATGGACATGGGATTAACACGGGATCCATGTGGGATGGACATGGGATTAACATGGATTGACATGGGATCAACATGGGATCGACGTGGGATCCATGTGGGATGGACATGGGATCAACATGGGATCGACATGGGATGGACATGGGATCGACATGGGATGGAAATGAATACAGCAGTGAATCAAACATGAGACGAACATGGGATCATCGTGGGATTAACATGGGATTAACATGGAGTCGACATGGGACGGAGATGAATGCAGCAGTAAATCAACACGGGATCAACACGGGATGGATATCATGGGATGTACATGGGATGAACATGGGATGGAGATGAATACAGCAGTAAATCAACAATGGGATGAGATGAATACAGCAGTAAATCAACACGGGATTAACACAGGACTGACATGGGATGGACACGGGATTGACATGGGACAGACATGGGATAGACACGGGATCGACATGGGCTGAACATGGATTAACACGGGATGGACATGGGATGAACATGGGATTAACACGGGGTGGAGATGAATGCAGCAGTAAATCAACACGGAAAGAACATGGGATGGACATGGGATCAACATGGATGGACATGGGGTCGACATGGGATGGACACGGGGTCAACATGGGATCTACACGCGATCAGTGCGGGATCGACACGGGATTAACACGGGATCAACATGAGATGGGCATGAGATCAACATGGGATGAACATGGGATCGACACACGACGAACATGAGATCAACACGGGATCGACAGGTGATGAACATGAGATCAACATGGGACGAACATGAGGTCGACACAGGACTGACACAGGATCAACACAAGAAGAACACGAGATCAACACGGGAAGAACACGAGATCAACATGGGATGAACATGGGATTGAAAACAGGATCGACACGTGATGAGCACGGGACGAACACGGCATCGACACGGGATGAACACGGGACGAACACGGGATCGACACGGGATGAACACGGGATTGACACGTGATGAGCACGGGATGAGCACGGGATGAACACGGGATCGACACGGGACGAACACGGGATCGAAACATGATGAGCACGGGATGAACACGGGATGAACACAGGACCGACACGGGATGAACATGGGACGAACACGGGATCGACATGTAATGAACACAGGATCGACACGTGATGAGCACGGGACGAACACGGGCCGAACACGGCATCGACACGAGACAGACACGGGCACAGTGCTATATCCAACACGGGGCCGACACCCCGCCAACCCACGCTGCGAACACGCCAAGAACACGCCAAGAACACGCCAAGAACACGCCTCCGACCCACTCCTCCTCCCGAACGAACCGCTGCGGAACGACGCGGCGATCTCCCGCCGCCTCGCGCACGCCTTCCTCCCCCCTACGCGCGCCCTTGGCGCGTTCCAAGCGCGCTTAGCGTGCTCTAAGCGTGTTCTAAGCGTGTTCCCCGTCCAGACGCGGCGCTAAGGCGGTCAGGAGGTGGCGGAGGTGCCGGGCTCCGGCCTGGCCGCCTCCAGGACCTCGTGGTGTCCCGTGGGTCCGTCGTCCGTGTCCCCGTCCGCTCCCGGGGCCGCGTTGGTGATCAGGGACAGTCCCAGGAGGCGTAAACCGCAGTGACGCGCCGCCACCGCCTCCGCCACCGTGCTCATGCCTGAAGGGTGGGGGGGGGGGGGGGGGAGAGGGGACACGCTAAGGACACGCTAAGGGCGCGGTGAGGGTACGGGGAGGGCACGCGAAGGACGCGGTGAGGGTGCGGTGAGGATGTGACACGGGAATGACCGGGATATGATAAGGACACGCTAAGGACATGCTAAGGACATGCTAAGGACATGCTAGGACATGCTAAGGATATGATAAGGACATGCTAAGGACACACTAAGGGCATGGAGAGGGTACGGGGAGGGCACGCGAAGGACGCGGTGAGGGTGCGGTGAGGATGTGACACGGGAATGACCGGGATATGATAAGGACATGCTAAGGACACGCTAAGGACATGCTAAGGATATGATAAGGACACAATAAGATTTGATAAGGACATGGGAAGGGCACGCTAAGGACACGGTGAGGGCACACGAAGGACGTGGTGAGGGTGCGGTGAGGATGTGACACGGGAATGACCGGGATATGATAAGGACACGCTAAGGACATGCTAAGGACATGATAAGGACACGCTAAGGACATGCTAAGGATATGATAAGGACATGCTAAGGACACGCTAAGGGCGCGGTGAGGGTACGGGGAGGGCACGCGAAGGACGCGGTGAGGGTGCGGTGAGGATGTGACACGGGAATGACCGGGATATGATAAGGACACGCTAAGGACATGCTAAGGACATGCTAAGGACATGCTAGGACATGCTAAGGATATGATAAGGACATGCTAAGGACACGCTAAGGGCATGGAGAGGGTACGGGGAGGGCACGCGAAGGACGCGGTGAGGGTGCGGTGAGGATGTGACACGGGAATGACCGCGATATGATAAGGACACGCTAAGGACATGCTAAGGATATGATAAGGACACGCTAAGGACACGCTAAGGACACAGGAAGGGTACAGTGACACGCTAAGGACACGGTGAGGGTGTGGTGAGGATTTGACACGGGAATGACCGGGATACGATAAGGACACGCTAAGGACATGCTAAGGACACGGGAAGGACATGCTAAGGGCACGGTAAGCGGACCCCATTTCCTCCATTTTAACCCCATTCCCCCCCCGGACCCCATAACTCCCCCCCCGACCACATAACTCCCCCCTCCGACCCCATTCCCCCCCCTTCGACCCCATAACCCCCCCACTCCGACCCCATTCCCCCCCCCGTGACCCCATAACTCCCGCCCTCCGACCCCATTCCCCCCCCCAACCCCATAACTACCCCCCTCTGACCCACAACTCTCCCCCCGACCCCACAACTCTCCCCCCAACCCCATAACTCCCCCCAACCCCATAACTCCCCCACTCCGACCCCATACCCCCCCGACCCCATACAACTCCCCCCCTCTGACCCCACAACTCTCCCCCCGACCCCATAACTCCCCCCTTCGACCCCATAACCCCCCCACTCCGACCCCATTCCCCCCCCCGTGACCCCATAACTCCCGCCCTCCGACCCATTCCCCCCCCCAACCCATAACTACCCCCCTCTGACCCCACAACTCTCCCCCCGACCCCACAACTCTCCCCCCAACCCCATAACTCCCCCCAACCCCATAACTCCCCCACTCCGACCCCATTCCCGCCCCTCTGACCCCATAATCCCACACCCCGACCCCATAACCCCCCCACTCCGACCCCATACCCCCCTCTGACCCCATTCCCCCCCCCGTGACCCCATAACTCCCCCCCTCCGACCCCATACACCCCCGACCCCATTCCCCCCCCGTGACCCCATAACTCCCCAACTCCGACCCCATACCCCCCTCTGACCCCATTCCCCCCCCCGTGACCCCATAACTCCCCCCACTCCGACCCCATTCCCCCCCCCGACCCCATAACTCCCCCACTCCGACCCCATACCCCCCTCTGACCCCATTCCCCCCCCCCGTGACCCCATAACTCCCCCACTCCGACCCCATACCCCCCTCTGACCCCATTCCCCCCCCCGTGACCCCATAACTCCCCCCACTCCGACCCCATACCCCCCTCTGACCCCATTCCCCCCCCGTGACCCCATAACTCCCCCCACTCCGACCCCATTCCCCCCCCGACCCCATAACCCCCCCACTCCGACCCCATCCTCCCCCGCTGACCCCATAACCCCACCCCCCGACCCCATTCCCCCCCCGTGACCCCATAACTCCCCCCCTCTGACCCCATAATCCCACACCCCGACCCCATAACCCCCCCACTCCGACCCCATACCCCCTCTGACCCCATTCCCCCCCCGTGACCCCATAACTCCCCCCTCCGACCCCATTCCCCCCCCTTCGACCCCATAACCCTACCCCCCGACCCCATTCCCCCCCCCGTGACCCCATAACTCCCCCCACTCCGACCCCATTCCCCCCCCCGACCCCATAACTCCCCCCACTCCGACCCCATTCCCCCCCCCGACCCCATAACCCCCCCACTCCGACCCCATTCCTCCCCCTCTGACCCCATAACCCCACCCCCCGACCCCATTCCCCCCCCCCCGTGATCCCATAACCCCCCCACTCCGACCCCATTCCCCCCCCGACCCCATAACTCCCCCCCTTCGACCCCATACCCCCCTCTGACCCCATTCCCCCCCCCCGTGACCCCATAACTCCCCCCACTCCGACCCATTCCCCCCCCCGACCCCATTCCCCCCCCCCGTGACCCCATAACTCCCCCCACTCCGACCCCATTCCCCCCCCCATGACCCCATAACCCCCCCACTCCGACCCCATTCCCCCCCCGTGACCCCATAACCCCCCCACTCTGACCCCATTCCCCCCCCGACCCCATTCCCCCCCCCCCGACCCCATAACTCCCCCACTCCGACCCCATAACCCCACCCCCTGACCCATAACTCCCCCCCCGTGACCCCATACCCCCCCCCCGACCCCATAACCCCACCCCCCGACCCCATTCCCCCCCCCTGTGACCCCATACCCCCCCCGACCCCATTCCCCCCCCCCATGACCCCATAACTACCCCCTCCGACCCCATAACCCCCCCACTCCGACCCCATTCCCCCCCCCTCCGACCCCATAACCCCCCCCCTGACCCCATAACTCCCCCCCTTCGACCCCATACGCCCCCCCAACCCCATTCCCCCCCCCCGTGACCCCATAACCCCCCCACTCCGACCCATTCCCCCCCCGTGACCCCATAACTCCCCCCACTCCGACCCCATTCCCCCCCCCGACCCCATAACTCCCCCCACTCCGACCCCATTCCCCCCCCCCGACCCATAACCCCCCCACTCCGACCCCATTCCCCCCCCCCGTGACCCCATAACTCCCCCACTCCGACCCCATTCCTCCCCCCCGACCCATAACTCCCCCCGTCCGACCCCATTCCCCCCCCCCTCCGACCCCATACCCCCCCCCCGACCCCATATCTCCCCCACTCCGACCCATTCCCCCCCCGTGACCCCATAACTCCCCCCCTCCGACCCCATAACCCCCCCACTCCGACCCCATTCCCCCCCCCCGACCCCATAACCCCCCACCTCCGACCCCATTCCTCCCCCGCTGACCCCATAACCCCACCCCCCGACCCCATTCCCCCCCCCGTGACCCCATAACTCCCCCCCTCCGACCCCATAACCCCCCCACTCCGACCCCATTCCCCCCCCTCCGACCCCATAACCCCCCCCCCTGACCCCATAACTCCCCCCCTTCGACCCCATACTCCCCCCCAACCCCATTCCCCCCCCCCGTGACCCCATAACCCCCCCACTCCGACCCCATTCCCCCCCCCCGTGACCCCATAACTCCCCCCACTCCGACCCCATTCCTCCCCCCCGACCCCATAACTCCCCCCGTCCGACCCCATTCCCCCCCCCTTCGACCCCATACTCCCCCCCAACCCCATAACTCCCCCCCCCCGTGACCCCATAACTCCCCCACTCCGACCCCATAACCCCCCCACTCCGACCCTATAACCCCACCCCCCGACCCCATTCCCCCCCCGTGACCCCATAACTCCCCCCTCCGACCCCATAACCCCCCCCACTCCGACCCCATTCCCCCCCCCTCCGACCCCATAACCCCCCTGACCCCATAACTCCCCCCCTTCGACCCCATACGCCCCCCCAACCCCATTCCCCCCCCCCGTGACCCCATAACCCCCCCACTCCGACCCCATTCCCCCCCCCGTGACCCCATAACTCCCCCCACTCCGACCCCATTCCCCCCCCCGACCCCATAACTCCCCCCACTCCGACCCCATTCCCCCCCCCGACCCATAACTCCCCCCACTCCGACCCCATTCCCCCCCCCCGTGACCCCATAACCCCCCCACTCCGACCCCATTCCTCCCCTCTGACCCCATAACCCCACCGCCTGACCCCATAACTCCCCCACTCCAACCCCATAACCCCACCCCCTGACCCCATACCCCCCCCCCGTGACCCCATAACCCCACCCCCCGACCCCATTCCCCCCCCCCGTGATCCCATAACCTCCCCACTCCGACCCCATTCCCCCCCCGACCCCATAACTCCCCCCCTTCGACCCCATAACCCCCCCGACCCCATTCCCCCCCCCCGTGACCCCATAACTCCCCCACTCCGACCCCATACCCCCCCCGACCCCATTCCCCCCCCCCCGACCCCATAACTCCCCCACTCCGACCCCATAACCCCACCCCCTGACCCCATAACTCCCCCCCCCGTGACCCCATACCCCCCCCCCGACCCCATAACCCCACCCCCCGACCCCATTCCCCCCCCCTGTGACCCCATACCCCCCCCGACCCCATTCCCCCCCCCCGTGACCCCATAACTCCCCCCCTCCGACCCCATAACCCCCCCACTCCGACCCCATACCCCCCGACCCCATAACTCCCCCCTCTGACCCCACAACTCTCCCCCCGACCCCATTCCCCCCCCCTCTGACCCCATAACCCCCCCCCTCCGACCCCATTCCCCTCCCCCCGACCCATACCCCCCCCCGTGACCCCATAACTCCCCCCCTCCGACCCCATACACCCCGACCCCATTCCCCCCCCCGTGACCCCATAACTCCCCAACTCCGACCCCATACCCCCCTCTGACCCCATTCCCCCCCCCGTGACCCCATAACTCCCCCCACTCCGACCCCATTCCCCCCCCCGACCCCATAACTCCCCCCACTCCGACCCCATACCCCCCTCTGACCCCATTCCCCCCCCCGTGACCCCATAACTCCCCCACTCCGACCCCATACCCCCTCTGACCCCATTCCCCCCCCCGTGACCCCATAACTCCCCCCACTCCGACCCCATACCCCCCTCTGACCCCATTCCCCCCCCGTGACCCCATAACTCCCCCCACTCCGACCCCATTCCCCCCCCCCGACCCCATAACCCCCCCACTCCGACCCCATTCCTCCCCCGCTGACCCCATAACCCCACCCCCCGACCCCATTCCCCCCCCGTGACCCCATAACTCCCCCCCTCTGACCCCATAATCCCACACCCCGACCCCATAACCCCCCCACTCCGACCCCATACCCCCCTCTGACCCCATTCCCCCCCCCGTGACCCCATAACTCCCCCCCTCCGACCCCATTCCCCCCCCTTCGACCCCATAACCCTACCCCCCGACCCCATTCCCCCCCCCGTGACCCCATAACTCCCCCCACTCCGACCCCATTCCCCCCCCGACCCCATAACTCCCCCCACTCCGACCCCATTCCCCCCCCCCGACCCCATAACCCCCCCACTCCGACCCCATTCCTCCCCTCTGACCCCATAACCCCACCCCCCGACCCCATTCCCCCCCCCCGTGATCCCATAACCCCCCCACTCCGACCCCATTCCCCCCCCGACCCCATAACTCCCCCCCTTCGACCCCATACCCCCCTCTGACCCCATTCCCCCCCCCCGTGACCCCATAACTCCCCCCACTCCGACCCCATTCCCCCCCCCGACCCCATTCCCCCCCCCGTGACCCCATAACTCCCCCCACTCCGACCCCATTCCCCCCCCCATGACCCCATAACCCCCCCACTCCGACCCCATTCCCCCCCCCGTGACCCCATAACCCCCCCACTCTGACCCCATTCCCCCCCCCGACCCCATTCCCCCCCCCCCGACCCCATAACTCCCCCACTCCGACCCCATAACCCCACCCCCTGACCCCATAACTCCCCCCCCGTGACCCCATACCCCCCCCCCGACCCCATAACCCCACCCCCCGACCCCATTCCCCCCCCCCTGTGACCCCATACCCCCCCCGACCCCATTCCCCCCCCCCATGACCCCATAACTACCCCCTCCGACCCCATAACCCCCCCACTCCGACCCCATTCCCCCCCCCTCCGACCCCATAACCCCCCCCCCTGACCCCATAACTCCCCCCCTTCGACCCCATACGCCCCCCCAACCCCATTCCCCCCCCCCGTGACCCCATAACCCCCCCCACTCCGACCCCATTCCCCCCCCCGTGACCCCATAACTCCCCCCACTCCGACCCCATTCCCCCCCCCGACCCCATAACTCCCCCCACTCCGACCCCATTCCCCCCCCCCGACCCCATAACCCCCCCACTCCGACCCCATTCCCCCCCCCCGTGACCCCATAACTCCCCCCACTCCGACCCCATTCCTCCCCCCCGACCCATAACTCCCCCCGTCCGACCCCATTCCCCCCCCCTCCGACCCCATACCCCCCCCCCGACCCCATATCTCCCCCACTCCGACCCCATTCCCCCCCCCGTGACCCCATAACTCCCCCCCTCCGACCCCATAACCCCCCCACTCCGACCCCATTCCCCCCCCCCGACCCCATAACCCCCCCACTCCGACCCCATTCCTCCCCCGCTGACCCCATAACCCCACCCCCCGACCCCATTCCCCCCCCCGTGACCCCATAACTCCCCCCCTCCGACCCCATAACCCCCCCACTCCGACCCCATTCCCCCCCCCTCCGACCCCATAACCCCCCCCCCTGACCCCATAACTCCCCCCCTTCGACCCCATACTCCCCCCCAACCCCATTCCCCCCCCCCGTGACCCCATAACCCCCCCACTCCGACCCCATTCCCCCCCCCCGTGACCCCATAACTCCCCCCACTCCGACCCCATTCCTCCCCCCCGACCCCATAACTCCCCCCGTCCGACCCCATTCCCCCCCCCTTCGACCCCATACTCCCCCCCAACCCCATAACTCCCCCCCCCCGTGACCCCATAACTCCCCCACTCCGACCCCATAACCCCCCCACTCCGACCCTATAACCCCACCCCCCGACCCCATTCCCCCCCCCGTGACCCCATAACTCCCCCCCTCCGACCCCATAACCCCCCCACTCCGACCCCATTCCCCCCCCCTCCGACCCCATAACCCCCCCTGACCCCATAACTCCCCCCCTTCGACCCCATACGCCCCCCCAACCCCATTCCCCCCCCCCGTGACCCCATAACCCCCCCACTCCGACCCCATTCCCCCCCCCGTGACCCCATAACTCCCCCCACTCCGACCCCATTCCCCCCCCCCGACCCCATAACTCCCCCCCACTCCGACCCCATTCCCCCCCCCGACCCCATAACTCCCCCCACTCCGACCCCATTCCCCCCCCCCGTGACCCCATAACCCCCCCACTCCGACCCCATTCCTCCCCCTCTGACCCCATAACCCCACCGCCTGACCCCATAACTCCCCCACTCCAACCCCATAACCCCACCCCCTGACCCCATACCCCCCCCCCGTGACCCCATAACCCCACCCCCCGACCCCATTCCCCCCCCCCGTGATCCCATAACCTCCCCACTCCGACCCCATTCCCCCCCCGACCCCATAACTCCCCCCCTTCGACCCCATAACCCCCCGACCCCATTCCCCCCCCCCGTGACCCCATAACTCCCCCCACTCCGACCCCATACCCCCCCCGACCCCATTCCCCCCCCCCCGACCCCATAACTCCCCCACTCCGACCCCATAACCCCACCCCCTGACCCCATAACTCCCCCCCCCGTGACCCCATACCCCCCCCCCGACCCCATAACCCCACCCCCCGACCCCATTCCCCCCCCCCTGTGACCCCATACCCCCCCCGACCCCATTCCCCCCCCCCGTGACCCCATAACTCCCCCCCTCCGACCCCATAACCCCCCCACTCCGACCCCATACCCCCCGACCCCATAACTCCCCCCCTCTGACCCCACAACTCTCCCCCCGACCCCATTCCCCCCCCCCCGTGACCCCATAACCCCCCCACTCCGACCCCATTCCCCCCCCCCCGACCCCATACCCCCCCCCCGACCCCATAACTCCCCCCCCCCACCCCACCCCGACCCCACAACTCACCGACGGCGTCCGCCCCCAAAGCGCGGAGCATGCGGCACTCGGCGGCGGTCTCGTAGCTCGGACCCCCGACCCCAACGTAGACCCCCTCGCGCGCCCTCAGCTCGGGGGGGCACAGGGCCAACGTCAGGCGCCGCAGTTCGGGGTCGTACAGGTCCACCATGGGCGGAAAACGGGGTCCGAACCTTTGGGGTGGGGGGGTTGGGGGGGTGGGGGGGGGGCGTTGGGGGGGAGGAGACCCCAAAAACGGGGTCGCGGACCCCCATAGGGATCACAGGGACGGCACTGATCCCATTAGAAAATCATTGACCCCGTAAGAATAGCATTGACCCCGTAAGAACAGCACTGACCCCATAAGAATATCATTGACCCCATAAGAACAGCACTGACCCCATAAGAACATCATTGACCCCATAGGGATGTCACTGACCCCATAGGGACGTCACTGACCCCATAGGGACGACACTGACCCCATAGGGATGTCACTGACCCCATTGACACCATAGGGACATCACTGACCCCATAGGGACGATACGGACCCCATTGACACCATAGGGACGTCACTGACCCCATAGGGACGTCACTGACCCCATAGGGACGTCACTGACCCCATTGACCCTATAGGGACGTCACTGACCCCATTAACCCCATAGGGACGTCACTGACCCCATAGGGACGTCACTGACCCCATTAACCCCATAGGGACGTCACTGACCCCATAGGACGTCACTGACCCCATTGACCCCATAGGGACGTCACTGACCCCACTGACCCCATAGGGACGTCACTGACCCCATAGGGACGTCACTGACCCCATTGACACCATAGGGACGTCACTGACCCCATTAACCCCATAGGGACGTCACTGACCCCATAGGGACGACACTGACCCCATTGACACCATAGGGACGTCACTGACCCCATAGGGATATCACTGACCCCATAGGGACGTCACTGACCCCATAAGAATATCATTGACCCCATAAGAATATCATTGACCCCATAAGAACATCATTGACCCTATAGGGACGACACTGACCCCATTGACCCCATAGGGACATCACTGACCCCATTGACACCATAGGGACGTCACTGACCCCATAGGGACGTCATTGACCCCACTGACCCCATAGGGACGTCACTGACCCCATAGGGACATCATTGACCCCATAAGAATAGCATTGACCCCATAAGAACATCATTGACCCCATAGGGATGTCACTGACCCCATTGACCCCATAGGGACATCACTGACCCCATAGGGACGTCACTGACCCCATAGGGACACCACTGACCCCATAGGGACGTCACTGACCCCATTGACCCTATAGGGACGTCACTGACCCCATTAACCCCATAGGGACGTCACTGACCCCATTGACACCATAGGGACGTCACTGACCCCATAGGGACGTCATTGACCCCACTGACCCCATAGGGACGTCACTGACCCCATAGGGACGTCATTGACCCCATAGGGACGTCACTGACCCCATAGGGACGTCACTGACCCCATAGGGACATCACTGACCCCATTGACCCCATAGGGACGACACTGACCCCATAGGGACGTCACTGACCCCATAGGGACATCATTGACCCCATAAGAATATCATTGACCCCATAAGAATAGCATTGACCCCATAAGAACATCAGTGACCCCATAAGAACATCATTGACCCCTTGGGACGTCACTGACCCCATAGGGACGTCACTGACCCCATAGGGACATCACTGAACCCATAGGACGTCACTGACCCCATTGACCCCATAGGGACACCACTGACCCCATAGGGACATCACTGAACCCATAGGACGTCACTGACCCCATTGACCCCATAGGGACATCACTGACCCCACTGACCCCATAGGGACATCACTGACCCCATAGGGACATCACTGACCCCACTGACCCCATAGGGACATCACTGACCCCATAGGGACATCACTCCCCCCATAGGGACATCACTCACCCCACTGACCCCATAGGGACGTCACTGACCCCATAGGGATGTCACTGACCCCATTGACCCCATAGGGACATCACTGACCCCATAGGGACATTACTGACCCCATAAGAAAATCATTGACCCCATAAGAACAGCATTCACCCCACAACAATATCATTGCCCCCATAAGAACATCATTGACCCCATAGGGACGTCACTGACCCCATAGGGACGTCACTGACCCCATTGACCCCATAGGGACGTCACTGACCCCATTGACCCCATAGGGATGTCACTGACCCCATAGGGACGTCACTGACCCCATAGGGACATCACTGACCCCATAGGGACGTCACTGACCCCATAGGACGTCACTGACCCCATTGACCCCATAGGGACGTCACTGACCCCATAGGGACGACACTGACCCCATTGACCCCATAGGGACGTCACTGACCCCATAGGGACGACACTGACCCCATTGACCCCATAGGGACGTCACTGACCCCATAGGGACGTCACTGACCCCATAGGGACGACACTGACCCCATTGACCCCATAGGGACGTCACTGACCCCATTGACCCCATAGGGACATCACTGACCCCATAGGGACGTCACTGACCCCATAGGGACGACACTGACCCCATTGACCCCATAGGGACATCACTGACCCCATAGGGACGTCACTGACCCCATAGGGACGACACTGACCCCATTGACCCCATAGGGACATCACTGACCCCATAGGGACGTCACTGACCCCATAGGGACACCACTGACCCCATAGGGACGTCACTGACCCCATAGGGACGTCACTGACCCCATTGACCCCATAGGGACATCACTGACCCCATAGGGACGTCACTGACCCCATAGGGACACCACTGACCCCATTGACCCCATAGGGACATCACTGACCCCATAGGGACGTCACTGACCCCATAGGACGTCACTGACCCCATTGACCCCATAGGGACGTCACTGACCCCATAGGGACGTCACTGACCCCATAGGGACACCACTGACCCCATTGACCCCATAGGGACATCACTGACCCCATAGGGACGTCACTGACCCCATAGGACGTCACTGACCCCATTGACCCCATAGGGACGTCACTGACCCCATAGGGACGTCACTGACCCCACTGACCCCATAGGGACATCACTGACCCCATAGGGACGTCACTGACCCCATAGGGACGTCACTGACCCCACTGACCCCATAGGGACATCACTGACCCCTTAGGGACGTCACTGACCCCATAGGGACATAATTGACCCCATAAGAATAGCATTGACCCCATAAGAATAGCATTGACCCCGTAAGAATAGCACTGACCCCATAAGAACATCACTGACCCCATAAGAATATCATTGACCCCATAAGAACATCAATGACCCCATAAGAATAGCATTAACCCCATAAGAACATCAATGACCCCATAAGAATAGCATTGACCCCATAAGAACATCATTGACCCCATAGGGATGTCACTGACCCCATTGACCCCATAGGGACGTCACTGACCCCATAGGGACGTCACTGACCCCATAGGGACATAATTGACCCCATAAGAATAGCATTGACCCCATAAGAATAGCATTGACCCCATAAGAATATCATTGACCCCATAAGAACATCACTGACCCCATAAGAATATCATTGACCCCATAAGAACATCACTGACCCCATAAGAATATCATTGACCCCATAAGAACATCATTGACCCCATAGGGACGTCACTGACCCCATTGACCCCATAGGGACACCACTGACCCCATAGGGACGTCACTGACCCCATAGGACGTCCCTGACCCCATTGACCCCATAGGGACGTCACTGACCCCATTGACCCCATAGGGACGTCACTGACCCCATAGGGACGTCACTGACCCCATTGACCCCATAGGGACGTCACTGACCCCATAGGGATGTGACTGACCCCATTGACCCCATAGGGACGTCACTGACCCCATAGGGACGTCACTGACCCCATAGGGACATCACTGACCCCATAGGGACACCACTGACCCCATAGGGACGTCACTGACCCCATAGGACGTCACTGACCCCATTGACCCCATAGGGACGTCACTGACCCCATTGACCCCATAGGGACGTCACTGACCCCATAGGGACGTCACTGACCCCATTGACCCCATAGGGACATCACTGACCCCATAGGGACGTCCAACCCCGCTAATTAACCCCAACCCCACTAATTACCCCCCAACCCCACTAATTACCCCAAAAACCGACCCCAAATCTTCACTAATTACCCCTCAACCCCACTAATTACCCCCCAACCCCACTAATTACCCCCCCAACCCTACTAATCACCCCCAGCCCCACTAATTACCCCCCAGCCCCACTAATTACCCCCCAGCCCCACTAATTACCCCCCAAACTGACCCCAAATCCCCACTAATCGCCCCCAACCCCACTAATTACCCCAAAAACCGACCCCAGATCCCCACTAATTACCCCCCAACCCCACTAATTACCCCAAATCCCCCCTAATTACCCCCCAATCCCCCTAATTACCCCCCAAACTGACCCATCATCCCCACTAATTACCCCAGAACCCCACTAATTACCCCAAATACTGACCCCAAATCCCTACTAATTAACCCCCCAACCCCACTAATCACCCCCAGCCCCGCTAATTACCCCCAACCCCACTAATTACCCCACAAACCAACCCCAAATCCCCACTAATCAGCCCCCAACCCCGCTAATTACCCCTAACCCCCTAATTACCCCAAAAACCGACTCCAATATCCAACTAATTACCCCCCAACCCCACTAATTACCCCAAATCCCCCCTAATTACCCCCCAATTCCACTAATTACCCCCCAAACTGACCCATCATCCCCACTAATTACCCCAGAACCCCACTAATTACCCCAAATACTGACCCCAAATCCCTACTAATTAACCCCCCAACCCCACTAATCACCCCCAGCCCCGCTAATTACCCCCAACCCCACTAATTACCCCACAAACCAACCCCAAATCCCCACTAATCAGCCCCCAACCCCGCTAATTACCCCTAACCCCCTAATTACCCCAAAAACCGACTCCAATATCCAACTAATTACCCCCCAACCCCACTAATTACCCCAAATCCCCCCTAATTACCCCCCAATTCCACTAATTACCCCCCAAACTGACCCATCATCCCCACTAATTACCCCAGAACCCCACTAATTACCCCAAATACTGACCCCAAATCCCTACTAATTAACCCCCCAACCCCACTAATCACCCCCAGCCCCGCTAATTACCCCCAACCCCACTAATTACCCCACAAACCAACCCCAAATCCCCACTAATCAGCCCCCAACCCCGCTAATTACCCCTAACCCCCTAATTACCCCAAAAACCGACTCCAATATCCAACTAATTACCCCCCAACCCCACTAATTACCCCAAATCCCCCCTAATTACCCCCCAATCCCACTAATTACCCCCCAAACTGACCCATCATCCCCACTAATTACCCCAGAACCCCACTAATTACCCCAAAAACTGACCCCAAATCCCTACTAATTAACCCCCCAACCCCACTAATCACCCCCAGCCCCGCTAATTACCCCCCAACCCCACTAATTACCCCACAAACCAACCCCAAATCCCCACTAATCAGCCCCCAACCCCGCTAATTACCCCTAACCCCACTAATTACCCCCAAAACCGACTCCAATATCCAACTAATTACCCCCCAACCCCACTAATTACCCCCAAATCCCCCCTAATTACCCCCCAATCCCACTAATTACCCCCCAAACTGACCCATCATCCCCACTAATTACCCCAGAACCCCACTAATTACCCCAAATACTGACCTTAAATCCCTACTAATTAATCCCCCAACCCCACTAATCACCCCCAGCCCCGCTAATTACCCCCAACCCCACTAATTACCCCACAAACCAACCCCAAATCCCCACTAATCACCCCCAACCCCGCTAATTACCCCTAACCCCACTAATTACCCCAAAAACCGACTCCAATATCCAACTAATTACCCCCCAACCCCACTAATTACCCCCAAATCCCCCCTAATTACCCCCCAATCCCACTAATTACACCCCAAACCGACCCCAAAACCCCACTAATCACCCCAGAACCCCACTAATGAACCGCCCCGCTAATTAAGGAGCGCCACAGACCTCTCTTCATTGGGTCCGACGAGCGGGTTGCGGCCGGCCCTACTAATTAACCCCAAAACCCCACTAATTACCCCACATCCCCACTAAATATCCCCCAAACCGACCCCAGATCCCCCCTAATCACCCCAGAACCCCACTAATGAACCGCCCCGCTAATTAAGGAGCGCCACAGACCTCTCGTCATTGGGTCCGACGAGCAGGTTGCGGCCGGCCGTACTAATTAACCCCCAACCCCACTAATTACCCCCCAAAACCCCACTGATCGCCCCCAGCCCCACTAATTAACTCCCAGCCCCACTAATTACCCCCCAATCCCACTAATTACCCAACAAACTGACCCCAAATCCCCACTAATTACCCCCCAACCCCACTAATTACCCCCAAATCCCCCCTAATTCCCCCCCAATCCCACTAATTACACCCCAAACCGACCCCAGATCCCCACTAATCACCCCAGAAACCCACTAATGAACCGTCCCGCTAATTAAGGAGCGCCACAGACCTCTCGTCATTGGGTCCGACGAGTAGGTTGCGGCCGGCCCTACTAATTAACCCCATAACCCCACTAATTACCCCCCAAAACCCCACTGATCGCCCCCAGCCCCACTAATTAACTCCCAGCCCCACTAATTACCCCCCAATCCCACTAATTACCCAACAAACTGACCCCAAATCCCCACTAATTACCCCCAACCCCACTAATTACCCCCAAATCCCCCCTAATTCCCCCCCAATCCCACTAATTACACCAAAAACCGACCCCAGATCCCCCCTAATCACCCCAGAACCCCACTAATGAACCGCCCCGCTAATTAAGGAGCGCCACAGACCTCTCGTCATTGGGTCCGACGAGCGGGTTGCAGCCGGCCCTACTAATTAACCCCAACCCCACTAATTACCCCCCAAAACCCCACTGATCGCCCCCAGCCCCACTAATTACCCCCCAATCCCACTAATTACCCAACAAACTGACCCCACATCCCCACTAATTACCCCCCAACCCCACTAATTACCCCAAAAACCAACCCCAAAACCCCCCTAATCACCCCAGAACCCCACTAATGAACCGCCCCGCTAATTAAGGAGCGCCACAGACCTCTCGTCATTGGGTCCGACGAGCGGGTTGCGGCCGGCCCTACTAATTAACCCCAAAACCCCACTAATTACCCCACATCCCCACTAAATACCCCCAAACCGACCCCAGATCCCCCCTAATCACCCCAGAACCCCACTAATGAACCGCCCCGCTAATTAAGGAGCGCCACAGACCTCTCGTCATTGGGTCCGACGAGCGGGTTGCGGCCGGCCCTACTAATCAACCCCAAAACCCCACTAATTACCCCCCAGAACCCCACTAATTACCCCCAAAACTGACCCCAAATCCCTACTAATTAACCCCCCAACCCCACTAATCACCCCCAGCCCCGCTAATTACCCCCCAACTCGACTAATTACCCCAAAAACCGACCCCAATATCCAACTATTTACCCCCAACGTCACTAATTACCCCCCAAAACCCCACTAATCGCCCCCCAGTCGCCCCCAACTCCACTAATTACCCCAAAAACCGACCCCCAAACCCCCCTAATCACCCCAGAACCCCACTAATGAACCGCCCCGCTAATTAAGGAGCGCCACAGACCTCTCGTCATTGGGTCCGACGAGCGGGTTGCGGCCGGCCCTACTAATTAACCCCATAACCCCACTAATTACCCCCAAAACCCCACTGATCGCCCCCAGCCCCACTAATTAACTCCCAGCCCCACTAATTACCCCCCAATCCCACTAATTACCCAACAAACTGACCCCAAATCCCCACTAATTACCCCCCAACCCCACTAATTACCCCCAAATCCCCCCTAATTCCCCCCCAATCCCACTAATTACACCCCAAACCGACCCCAGATCCCCCCTAATCACCCCAGAACCCCACTAATGAACCGCCCCGCTAATTAAGGAGCGCCACAGACCTCTCGTCATTGGGTCCGACGAGCGGGTTGCGGCCGGCCAGCCCGGCGAAGTCGATGTGGTCGCGGATGACCATGAGGTGCCCGGGCTGCAGCGCCGGGTGGAGTCCTCCGGCGGCGTTGGTCAACACCAACGTGTGCACCCCCAACAGGCGCAACGTCCGGATCGGCGCCACCACCTGGACGGACCTCCGAGCGTCACTTCCGGATCGGACGGCGGGGGTGGTTTTGGGGGGAGGGGGGGGGGGGGTCGGAGTGTGGGGTGGGAGGACTTTGTTGGGGGGGGGGAGGGATCATTGAGAGGGCCTGGAGGATCGTAGGGAGACGGGAGGGCTAAAAAGAGGGGTTGGAGGACTGAAAGGAAGGGTTGGAGGACTAAAAAGAGGGGCTGGAGGACTAAAAAGAGGGGCTGGAGGACTAAAAGGAAGGGTTGGAGGACTAAAAAGAGGGGCTGGAGGACTAAAAAGAGGAGTTGGAGGACTAAAAGGAAGGGTTGGAGGACTAAAAAGAGGGATCGGAGGACTAAAAAGAGGGGCTGGAGGACTAAAAGGAAGGGTTGGAGGACTAAAAGGAAGGGTTGGAGGACTAAAAGGAAGAGTTGGAGGACTAAAAGGAAAGGTCGGAGGACTAAAAGGAAGGGTTGGAGGACTAAAAAGAGGGGCTGGAGGACTAAAAGGAAGGGTTGGAGGACTAAAAGGAAAGGTCGGAGGACTAAAAAGAGGGGTCGGAGGACTAAAAAGAGGGGCTGGGGGACTGGAGGAAGGGACTGAAGGACTAAAAAGGGTTGGAGGACTAAAAAGAGGAGTTGGAGGACTGGAGGACTATAGAGGGGGTGGGGGATCATAGAGAGCGGTCGGAGTACTGGAGGAAGGGGGTGGAGGATTAAAATGAGGGATTGGAGGACTAAGAAGAGGAGTTGGTGGACTGGAGGAAGGGACTGGAGGACTAAAGAGGGGGTGGGGGATCATAGAGAGGGGTTGGAGGACTGGAGAGAGGGACTGGAGGACTAAAAGGAGGGGTTGGAGGATCATAGAGAGGGGGTGAGGGATCATAGAGAGGGGGTGGAGGACTGGAGAGAGGGGTGGGGGATCATAGATGTGGGAGGATCATAGAGAGGGCTGGGAGGACTATAAAGAGGGCTGGGAGGACTAAAAAGAGGGGATGGAGGACTAAAAAGAGGGGACGGAGGACTATAAAGAGGGGTGGGAGGACTATAAAGAGGGGTGGGAGGATCATAGAGACAGGGTGGAGGACCGGAGAGAGGGGTTGGAGGACTATAGAGGGGGTGGGGGATCGTAGAGAGGGGTGGGGAGGTCGTTGTGTGGGGTGGGAGGACTTTAGAGGGGGTGGGGGATCATAGAGAGGGGGTGGAGGACTGGAGGGAGGGGTTGGAGGACTGGAAGGAGGGATGGGGGATCATAGAGAGGGGTGGGAGGCCTAAAAAGAGAGGTTGGAGGATCATAGAGAGGGAGTGTGGGATCGTAGAGAGGGTTTGGAGGACTGAAGGAAGGAAGGGAGGGGTTGGAGGACTATAGAGGGGCGGGGGATCATAGAAAGGGGCTGGAGGACTATAGAGAGGAGTTGGAGGACTAAATAGAGGGGATGGAGGATCATAGAGGGGTTGGAGGACTGCAGAGAGTGGGGTGGGAGGACTGGAGGGAAGGGTGGGAGGACTGGAAGAAGGGGCAGGAGGACTGGAGGGAGAAGTAGAGGAGCAGAACAGCCATAGAGATGAATGAGAACCATAGAGATGAACAGAACAACCACAGAGATCAAAAAAACCATAGAGATGAACAAAAATACCATAGAGAGGAGCAGAAGAACCATAGAGAGCAATGAGAACCATAGAGAACGACAGAAGAACCATAGAGAGGAGCAGAAGAACCATAGAGAGCGACAGAAGAACCACAGAGAGGAGCAGAAGAACCATAGAGAGGAACGAGAATACCACAGAGATGAATATGAACCACAGAGAGGACCAGAACAACCATAGAGAGGAATACAACAACCATAGAGAGGAACGAGAACCATAGAGAGGAACGAGAACCACAGAGACGAAGCAGAAGCACAGAGACTCAGTCCTCCTGTGGGGTGGAGCGCCGTGGGGCGGGAGGACCCACCTGGGTGGGGCTGTATCCCTCGTAGAAAGGAACAGAACCATAGAGACGAAAAGAACAACCATAGAGAGGAACAGAACAACCATAGAGAGTACCAGAACCACCATAGAGATGAATAAGAACCATAGAGAGGACCAGAACAACCATAGAGAGGACCAGAACCATAGAGAGGACCAGAACAACCATAGAGAGGAACGAGAACCATAGAGAGGAACAGAACCACCATAGAGATGAATAAGAACCATAGAGAGAACCAGAACAACCATAGAGAGGACCAGAACCATAGAGAGGAACAGAACAACCATAGAGATGAATAAGAACCATAGAGAGAACCAGAACAACCATAGAGAGGAACAGAACCATAGAGAGGAACAGAACCATAGAGATGAACTAGAACCACAGAGACGAAGCGGAAGCACAGAGACTCAGTCCTCCTGTGGGGCGGAGCGCCGTGGGGCGGGAGGACCCACCTGGGCGGGGCTGTATCCCTCGTAGAAAGGAACAGAACCATAGAGACGAACAGAACAACCATAGAGAGGAACAGAACCACCATAGAGATGAATGAGAACCATAGAGAGGACCAGAACAACCATAGAGAGGACCAGAACCATAGAGAGGACCAGAACAACCATAGAGAGGACCAGAACCATAGAGAGGACCAGAACAACCATAGAGAGGACCAGAACCATAGAGAGGACCAGAACAACCATAGAGAGGACCAGAACCATAGAGAGGACCAGAACAACCATAGAGAGGAACGAGAACCATAGAGAGGAACAGAACCACCATAGAGAGGAACTAGAACCATAGAGAGGAACAGAACCATAGAGATGAACTAGAACCACAGAGACGAAGCGGAAGCACAGAGACTCAGTCCTCCTGTGGGGCGGAGCGCCGTGGGGCGGGAGGACCCACCTGGGCGGGGCTGTATCCCTCGTAGAAAGGAACAGAACCATAGAGACGAACAGAACAACCATAGAGAGGAACAGAACCACCATAGAGATGAATAAGAACCATAGAGAGGACCAGAACAACCATAGAGAGGACCAGAACCACCATAAAGATGAATAAGAACCATAGAGAGGACCAGAACAACCATAGAGAGGACCAGAACCATAGAGAGGACCAGAACAACCATAGAGAGGGCCAGAACCATAGAGAGGACCAGAACAACCATAGAGAGGAACGAGAACCATAGAGAGGAACAGAACAACCATAGAGATGAATAAGAACCATAGAGAGAACCAGAACAACCATAGAGAGGAACAGAACCATAGAGATGAACTAGAACCACAGAGACGAAGCGGAAGCACAGAGACTCAGTCCTCCTGTGGGGCGGAGCGCCGTGGGGCGGGAGGACCCACCTGGGCGGGGCTGTATCCCTCGTAGAAAGGAACAGAACCATAGAGACGAACAGAACAACCATAGAGAGGAACAGAACCACCATAGAGAGGACCAGAACCACCATAGAGATGAATAAGAACCATAGAGAGGACCAAAACAACCATAGAGAGGACCAGAACCATAGAGAGGACCAGAACAACCATAGAGAGGACCAGAACAACCATAGAGAGGACCAGAACAACCATAGAGAGGACCAGAGCCATAGAGAGGAACAGAACAACCATAGAGATGAATAAGAACCATAGAGAGAACCAGAACAACCATAGAGAGGAACAGAACCATAGAGAGGAACAGAACCATAGAGATGAACTAGAACCACAGAGACGAAGCGGAAGCACAGAGACTCAGTCCTCCTGTGGGGCAGAGCGCCGTGGGGCGGGAGGACCCACCTGGGCGGGGCTGTATCCCTCGTAGAAAGGAACAGAACCATAGAGACGAACAGAACAACCATAGAGAGGAACAGAACAACCATAGAGAGTACCAGAACCACCATAGAGATGAATAAGAACCATAGAGAGGACCAAAACAACCATAGAGAGGACCAGAACCATAGAGAGGACCAGAACAATCATAGAGAGGACCAGAACCATAGAGAGGACCAGAACAACCATAGAGAGGACCAGAACCATAGAGAGGACCAGAACAACCATAGAGAGGACCAGAACCATAGAGAGGACCAGAACAACCATAGAGAGGAACAGAACCATAGAGAGAACCAGAACAACCATAGAGATGAATAAGAACCATAGAGAGAACCAGAACAACCATAGAGAGGAACAGAACCATAGAGAGGAACAGAACCATAGAGATGAACTAGAACCACAGAGACGAAGCGGAAGCACAGAGACTCAGTCCTCCTGTGGGGCGGAGCGCCGTGGGGCGGGAGGACCCACCTGGGCGGGGCTGTATCCCTCATAGAGAGGAGCAGAACCATAGAGACGAACAGAACAACCATAGAGAGGACCAGAACCACCATAGAGATGAATGAGAACCATAGAGAGGACCAGAACAACCATAGAGAGGACCAGAACCATAGAGAGGACCAGAACAACCATAGAGAGGACCAGAACCATAGAGAGGACCAGAACAACCATAGAGAGGACCAGAACCATAGAGAGGAACAGAACAACCATAGAGATGAATAAGAACCATAGAGAGAACCAGAACAACCATAGAGAGGAACAGAACAACCATAGAGAGGACCAGAACCACCATAGAGATGAATAAGAACCATAGAGAGGACCAGAACAACCATAGAGAGGACCAGAACCATAAAGAGGACCAGAACAACCATAGAGAGGACCAGAACAACCATAGAGAGGACCAGAACCATAGAGAGGAACAGAACAACCATAGAGATGAATAAGAACCATAGAGAGAACCAGAACAACCATAGAGAGGAACAGAACCATAGAGAGGAACAGAACCATAGAGATGAACTAGAAGCACAGAGACTCAGTCCTCCTGTGGGGCGGAGCGCCGTGGGGCGGGAGGACCCACCTGGGCGGGGCTGTATCCCTCGTAGAGGTGGAAGCGGCCTTGGAGGACTGCGCAGGGGACGCTCCCCAGGTGCCCCACAACCAGGCGGCCCGCGTGGCCCGACACTGCACGACGCCACGCTGCCCCACAAGTGCCTGCCCCACAAGTGGCGCCCCAGCACCCACGCCTGCCCCACAAGTGACCCACACCGACCCAGAAGTGACACCCAGACCCATAAGTGATGCCTCAGACCCATAAGTGACCCAGAAGTGACCCAGAAGTGACCCAGAAGTGACACCCAGACCCATAAGTGACCCATAAGTGATGCCTCAGATCCATAAGTGACCCATAAGTGATGCCTCAGACCCAGAAGTGACCCAGAAGTGACCCAGAAGTGACACCCAGACCCATAAGTGACCCATAAGTGATGCCTCAGACCCATAAGTGACCCATAAGTGACCCAGAAGTGACCCAGAAGTGACCCAGAAGTGACGCCCAGACCCATAAGTGACCCAAAGTGACACCCAGACCCATAAGTGACCCATAAGTGATGCCTCAGACCCATAAGTGACCCAGAAGTGATGCCTCAGACCCATAAGTGACCCATAAGTGACCCACACTGACCCATAAGTGACCCATAAGTGACCCATAAGTGACACCCAGACCCATAAGTGACCCATAAGTGATGCCTCAGACCCATAAGTGACCCATAAGTGACCCATAAGTGACACCCAGACCCATAAGTGACCCATAAGTGATGCCTCAGACCCATAAGTGACCCATAAGTGACCCACACTGACCCATAAGTGACACCCAGACCTATAAGTGACCCATAAGTGACACCCAGACCCATAAGTGACCCATTAGTGACCCACACTGACCCATAAGTGACACCCAGCCCCATAAGTGACCCATAAGTGACCCACAAGTGACACTCAGACCCATAAGTGACCCATTAGTGACCCACACTGACCCATAAGTGACACCCAGCCCCATAAGTGACCCATAAGTGACCCATAGTGACCCACACTGACCCATAAGTGACACCCAGCCCCATAAGCAACCCATAAGTGACCCATAGTGACCCACACTGACCCATAAGTGACACCCAGCCCCATAAGTGACCCATAAGTGACCCATAAGTGCCCCACACTGACCCATAAGTAACACCCAGACCCATAAGTGCCCCACACTGACCCATAAGTGACACCCAGACCCATAAGTGACCCATACTGACCCTTTCCTCCCCATTCCCCCCCATCCCCCCCATATTTCCCCCCCCAAACCCCATCCCCCCCCAATTTCCCCCCCCATTCCCCCCATATTTCCCCCCCAAACCCCATATCCCCCCATTCCCCCCCCAATTTCCCCCCCCATTCCCCCCATATTTCCCCCTCAAACCCCATTTCCCCCCCAATTCCCCCCCATCCCCCCCATATTTCCCCCCCAACCCCCTCATTTCCCCCCCAAACCCCATTTCCCCCCCCCATTCCCCCCTATATTCCCCCCCATTCCCCCATATTTCCCCACCCAAACCCCATTCCCCCCCCAATTCCCCCCCATCCCCCCCATATTTCCCCCCCAACCCCCTCATTTCCCCCCCAAACCCCATTTCCCCCCCATTGCCCCCATATTTCCCCCCCAAACCCCACATCCCCCCATTCCCCCCCCAATTTCCCCCCTCCATTCCCCCCATATTTCCCCCCCAACCCCTTCATTTCCCCCCCCCCAAACCCCATTCCCCCCTCCCCCCCCCATTCCCCCCATACTTCCCCCCAAACCCTATTTCCCCCCCAATTCCCCCACCCATTCCCCCCATATTTCCCCCCCAAACCCGATTTCCCCCCCAATTCCCCCCATCCCCCCCATATTTCCCCCCCAACCCCCTCATTTCCCCCCCAAACCCCATTTCCCCCCCAATTCCCCCCATATTCCCCCCCCCATTCCCCCATATTTCCCCCCCCAAACCCCACATCCCCCCATTCCCCCCCAATTTCCCCCCTCCATTCCCCCCATATTTCCCCCCCAACCCCTTCATTCCCCCCCCCCCAAACCCCATTCCCCCCTCCCCCCCCCCCCCCCATTCCCCCCCATATTTCTGCCCCCCAAGTGTGGGGCTGACCGGTGCTTCGGGGGAAGTGTGGCACGTCGGCGTAGTCGACGCTGTGGGGCTGCCCCAGTTCCTGCGCCAGCGCTCCCAGTCCGGAGCCGCACACCAAACCCACGCGGGGGGAGACCCCCCCAAGGCGTGACCCCAAAAACGCCGCCGCCTCCGCGCAGCGCTCGTAGCTGTGGGGCGGGACCCACAGGGACACGTCGGGACCCATAGGGGAACACTGGGACCCATAGGGACCCATAGGGGAACACTGGGACCCATAGGGACCCACTGGGTTACACTGGGACCCATAGGGGCCAATAGAGACCCATAGGGACACACTGGGACCCATAGGGACCCATACAGACCCATAGTGACCCATAGAGACCCATAGGGACCCATAGGGGAACACTGGGACCCATAGGGACCCACAGAGACCCATAGGGACACATAGAGACCCATAGGGACCCATAGAGGAACACTGGGACCCATAGGGACCCATAGAGAGACATAGGGACCCATAGGGACACATAGAGACCCATAGGGACCCATAGGGGAACACTGGGACCCATAGGGACACACTGGGACCCATAGGGACCCATAGGGGAACACTGGGACCCATAGGGATCCATAGGGACACATAGAGACCCATAGGGACCCACTGGGTTACACTGGGACCCATAGGGGCCAATAGAGACCCATACGGACCCACTGGGACCCATAGGGACCCATAGAGAGACATAGGGACCCACAGGGACACACTGGGACACACTGGGACCCATAGAGACCCATAGAGAGACATTGGGACCCATACAGACCCATAGGGACCCATTGGGACCCACTGGGTTACACTGGGACCCATAGGGGCCAATAGAGACCCATAGGGACCCACTGGGACCCATAGGGACCCATAGGGGAACAGTGGGACCCATAGGGACCCATAGAGGCCCATAGGGACCCATAGGGACACATAGAGACCCATAGGGACACACTGGGACCCATAGAGAGACATAGGGACCCATACAGACCCATAGGGACCCATAGGGACCCATAGGGGAACACTGGGACCCACAGGGACACGTCGGGACCCATAGGGACCCACAGAGACCCATAGGGACCCATAGAGAGACGTAGGGACCCATACAGACCCATAGGGACCCATAGAGACCCATAGGGACCCATAGAGAGACATAGGGACCCATACAGACCCATAGGGACCCATAGAGACCCATAGAGACCCATAGAGACCCATAGGGACCCATAGAGAGACACTGGGACCCATAGAGAGACATAGGGACCCATAGGGAAAACTGGGACCCATAGGGACACAATGGGACCCACAGGGACCCATAGGGGAACACTGGGACCCATAGGGACCCATAGAGAGACAGAGGAACCCATACAGACCCATAGGGACCCATAGGGGAACACTGGGACCCATAGGGACCCATAGAGACCCATAGGGACACGTTGGGACCCATAGAGACCCATAGGGGAACACTGGGACCCATAGGGACCCATAGAGACCCATAGGGACACGTTGGGACCCATAGAGACCCATAGGGGACCACTGGGACCCATAGGGACCCACAGAGACCCATAGGGACACATAGAGACCCATAGGGACCCATAGGGGAACACTGGGACCCATAGGGACCCATAGAGAGACACAGGAACCCATACAGACGCATAGGGACCCATATGGACCCATAGAGACCTATAGGGACCCATAGGGACCCATTGGGTTACACTGGGACCCACAGGGGCCAATAGAGACCCATAGGGACCCATAGGGACCCACTGGGACCCATAGGGACCCATAGAACCCATAGGGACCCACAGAGATCAATAGAGACCCATAGAAACCCATAGGGACCCATAGAGAGACATTAGGACCCACTGGGACCCACTGAGACCCATAGGAACACGTTGGGACCCATAGGGACACATAGAGACCCCACAAAGACCCCACAGTGCCCCATAGAGACCCCACAGTGCCCCACAGTGCCCCATAGCGCCCCCACAGTGCCCCATAGTGCCCCACAGAGACCCCACAGTGCCCCATAGAGACCCCATAGAGCCCTACATAGACCCCACAGTGCCCCATAACTGCCCCATAGAGCCCCATAGAGACCCCACAGTGCCCCACACAGACCCCACAGTGCCCCATAGAGACCCCATAGTGACCCATAGAGACCCCACAGTGCCCCACAGAGACCCACAGTGCCCCACAGAGACCCCATAGTGCCACATTGTGCCCCATAGAGACCCCACAGTGCCCCATAGACCCCACAGTGCCCCATAGAGACCCCACAGTGCCCCACAGTGACCCACAGAACCCCACAGTGCCCCATAGAGACCCCACAGTGCCCCATAGACCCCACAGTGCCCCATAGAGACCCCATTGTGCCCCATAACTGCCCCACAGAGCCCCATAGAGACCCCATAGAGACCCCATAGTGCCCCATAGAGACCCCACAGTGCCCCACACAGACCCCACAGTGCCCCATAACTGCCCCACAGAGCTCCATAGAGACCCCATAGAGACCCCATAGTGCCCCATAGAGACCCCACAGTGCCCCACAGAGACCCCACAGTGCCCCATAGAGCCCCATAGAGACCCTACAGTGCCCCACACAGACCCCACAGTGCCCCATAGAGACTGCATAGTGCCCCATAGAGCCCCAAAGAGACCCCACAGTGCCCCATAGAGACCCCACAGTGCCCCATAGACCCCACAGTGCCCCATAGAGACCCCATTGTGCCCCATAACTGCCCCACAGAGCCCCATAGAGACCCCATAGAGACCCCATAGTGCCCCATAGAGACCCCACAGTGCCCCATAGACCCCACAGTGCCCCATAGAGACCCCATTGTGCCCCATAACTGCCCCACAGAGCCCCATAGAGACCCCATAGAGACCTCACAGTGCCCCACAGAGACCCCATAGTGCCCCATAGAGACCCCACAGTGCCCCATAACTGCCCCACAGTGCCCCATAGAGACCCCATAGAGACCCCACAGTGCTCCATAACTGCCCCATAGAGCCCCATTGAGACCCCACAGTGCCCCATAGAGGCCCCATAGTGACCCATAGAGCCCCATAGAGACCCCACAGTGCCCCACACAGACCCCACAGTGCCCCATAGAGACCCCATTGTGCCCCATAACTGCCCCACAGAGCCCCATAGAGACCCCATAGAGACCCCATAGTGCCCCATAGAGACCCCACAGTGCCCCACAGAGACCCCACAGTGCCCCATAGAGCCCCATAGAGACCCTACAGTGCCCCACACAGACCCCACAGTGCCCCATAGAGACTGCATAGTGCCCCATAGAGCCCCATAGAGACCCCACAGCGCCCCATAGAGACCCCACAGTGCCCCACACAGACCCCACAGTGCCCCATAACTGCCCCATAGAGCCCCATAGAGACCCCATAGAGACCTCACAGTGCCCCACAGAGACCCCATAGTGCCCCATAGAGACCCCACAGTGCCCCATAACTGCCCCACAGAGCCCCATAGAGACCCCATAGAGACCTCACAGTGCCCCACAGAGACCCCATAGTGCCCCATAGAGACCCCACAGTGCCCCATAACTGCCCCACAGTGCCCCATAGAGACCCCATAGAGACCCCACAGTGCTCCATAACTGCCCCATAGAGCCCCATTGAGACCCCACAGTGCCCCATAGAGGCCCCATAGTGACCCATAGAGCCCCATAGAGACCCCACAGTGCCCCACACAGACCCCACAGTGCCCCATAGAGACCCCATTGTGCCCCATAACTGCCCCACAGAGCCCCATAGAGACCCCATAGAGACCCCATAGTGCCCCATAGAGACCCCACAGTGCCCCACAGAGACCCCACAGTGCCCCATAGAGCCCCATAGAGACCCTACAGTGCCCCACACAGACCCCACAGTGCCCCATAGAGACTGCATAGTGCCCCATAGAGCCCCATAGAGACCCCACAGCGCCCCATAGAGACCCCACAGTGCCCCACACAGACCCCACAGTGCCCCATAGAGACCCCACAGTGCCCCATAGACCCCACAGAGACCCCATAGAGACCCCATTGTGCCCCATAACTGCCCCACAGAGCCCCATAGAGACCCCATAGAGACCCCATAGTGCCCCATAGAGACCCCACAGTGCCC
>JAUPFR010000315.1:30000-35000 GCA_036925125.1 Oreortyx pictus | reverse complement strand
CGGGGCACGACCCCGCGGGACCCGGCCCGCCGCCGACCTCTCTCGTCGCTCGGGCTCCGTCGCTCGCTCGCTCGCTCGCGCTCTCGCTCTCTCCCGCTCGCTCGCTCGCGCTCTCGCTCTCTCTCGCTCTCTCTCCGCTCGATCGCTCAACCGCACACGCTCTCTTCCGACTCTCCCGTCCACGGCACGCGCTCACGAACGCCTCGAGCTTTCGCCCTTCTCTCTCGCTTTCCGGCCCGGGTCGACGGCGGCGGCCGCCGCGGGGGCGAACGCCTCTCGGCGGGGAGGGCGGCGCGGAAGCGCGCCCGAACACCCCGGGGGCGGCCCCGCCGGCCTTCCCCACCGCGGGAAAGGAGCGGGGACCGCTGCGCAGCTTTCGGCGGCGCGCTCCGGGCTCTCCCGCGAGAGCCGAACGGACGCGCGCGCGCGGCACGGCCCCGCCCGACCGGCCGGCCGGCCGGGGCTGACCCGCCCTCCGAGACCGGCGGCGCGGCGGGTAGGGTAGCGTGGGCGCGGGGAGGAAACTCCCCGACCACGTCGGACGTGCTAGAGGAGAACGCGACCTCGAGGCGGGCGCGACCCCTCGCGTCGGAGACCCTCTCCCGGGGCGGCACGCTCCGCAGCGGGCGGGGACGCGGCAGGAAAACCGACCTGGGTCGTCTCGGCCCCTTTTTTTTTTTTTTTTTTTCGGGTTCGTTTCGCCTCCTCGGCTTTACCAGCCGGTTTTTCCTCGTTTGCCACCCCGCCGGCTCGCTGCTCGCGGCCGGCACCCGACGGGCCCCGAAGCGAGGCCGGCGCCGGCACCTCGCGCGACAAACGCGCTACGCCTGCGGCTCGCGGGGCCGCTCGGCCGTCACACAGCCGGCTTCGGCCGGGTTAGCCCCACGCTGCGCGCCGAGAGGGCGGGCGGGCGGGCGAGCGCGGCCCCGGGCTGAGTGCCCCGAAGCCGCCGCCGCCGCCCCCGCTCTCGGCTCCAGCGGACGAGGCGCTTCGCCTCGCGTGCGACGGGAAGCGAGCTGGAGGGGAGGCCGCCCGTGCCTGAACACCGGACGCCGCCGCGGCTTCCCCGGGACGGGGAGCGAGGAAGCGCCGGGCCGCCGGGGGCCCTCTCCGACGCGACCCGAGTGGCCTCATCGATCGGTGCAAGGAAGGAAGGGATGGAAGAAGGCGGAAGGCACGAGCCCTTCCCGTGATGCGGCGGAAAGGCCCCGCACGCGGTGCAGGCGGGTGTGCGTGGACAACGTACCGCGAGAGGTGCTCGCCCGTGCCTGAAAACCAGCCCGCCCCGCGCTACCCCGAGCGAGCCGGGGAGCGGGATCGAGCCGGCCCGCCGGGAAGCCTCTCCGACGTGCCCGAGGAGCGCCGGTGGATCGGGTGGGCTCCTGCGTGCGGGTGAGGATGAGGTGCGAAACGACGAGGCGCCGCCGCCACGACCCAACAACGAGCCCCGGGTCCCGCGCTTCACCGAGCGCCGGGGGGACCCCGCCACCGGTAGTGGTAGTAGTAGCCGCCGTGGAGGGACTCCCCTCCCCGGACGTTCCGCACGCAACTCGAGAGCCGGCGGACCGTCCCCGCGCCCTTCTCTCTCTTTCTCTCTCTCCCGCTCGCTTTCGTCAACTCCGTTCCGACGTTTCTCGCCCTGACGCCGCGGGAGCCGTCTCTCGCGCTGCGCTGCTCCTCTCCTCCCTCCCCACGCTCTCTCTCTCGCCTTCTCCGCCTTTCTTTCCGCTCGTGACCGCCTCGAGTCCTCCGAGCGGCGGGAGGGGGAGGGAAGACGCGCGCCCCGACAGAGAACGGACCCGATCGAACGAAACGGCGCTTGAGAAAACCGCCACTGCCGCCGCCGCCGGCCGGTCGAACGTGCTCGCGAGCGCCCGCGCGTCGCCGCCTCCGGAGCAGAGTACGCACTCTCTCCTATAGACGGACTGGGAAGGCACCGAAGGAAAAAGCTCCGCGCAACTGCGGCGCCGACTACCGGCACCTGCTAGGAAACCAGCCGGCCTTTACCTAGACGTAACTGGAGGCACGAAACGACAGCGACGCCTCGAGGACCTCCGGAGCAACAGCGCCCCCCCCCCCCACCCCTCGACTCAGGCCGAGAAGACAGAGACACACCGACGCCGGGTAGACCTAGCCGCAGACGGCACGCCGCCCCGGCGGCGCCCTCTAGGCGCCTCGCCGCCCCGCTCGGCTCCGTCGGAGCCGGGTAGACGCGGCCGCAGCCGCCCAGAGCGCCCCGGCGGCGCCCTCTAGGCGCCTCGCCGCCCCGCTCGGCTCCGTCGGAGCCGGGTAGACGCGGCCGCAGCCGCCCAGAGCGCCCCGGCGGCGCCCTCTAGGCGCCTCGCCGCCCCGCTCGGCTCCGTCGGAGCCGGGTAGACGCGGCCGCAGCCGCCCAGAGCGCCCCGGCGGCGCCCTCTAGGCGCCTCGCCGCCCCGCTCGGCTCCGTCGGAGCCGGGTAGACGCGGCCGCAGCCGCCCAGAGCGCCCCGGCGGCGCCCTCTAGGCGCCTCGCCGCCCCGCTCGGCTCCGTCGGAGCCGGGTAGACGCGGCCGCAGCCGCCCAGAGCGCCCCGGCGGCGCCCTCTAGGCGCCTCGCCGCCCCGCTCGGCTCCGTCGGAGCCGGGTAGACGCGGCCGCAGCCGCCCAGAGCGCCCCGGCCCCCCCATCTAGGCGCCTCGCCGCCCCGCTCGGCTCCGTCGGAGCCGGGTAGACGCGGCCGCAGCCGCCCAGAGCGCCCCGGCGGCGCCCTCTAGGCGCCTCGCCGCCCCGCTCGGCTCCGTCGGAGCCGGGTAGACGCGGCCGCAGCCGCCCAGAGCGCCCCGGCGGCCCCCCCATCTAGGCGCCTCGCCGCCCCGCTCGGCTCCGTCGGAGCCGGGTAGACGCGGCCGGAGACCGCGCGGCGCCCCTCCAGCCTCTTCCGTCCGCCGCGGCTCGCGGGGAGCGACCGGGTCGGCCGTAGCCGGGAAGGCGTGTCCCGCGTCCCCGGGCGTCGAGCACCGGACGCCGCCGTTCGAGGCGCGCGTCTCGAGACGGCCGTAGCCGCCCAGAGCGGGCGGGCGTTTGGAAGACGGCCGCCGCGGTCTCTCGCCGCCGCCCGCTGGGGAAGCGCGGGGGCGCCGTACCCCGGTAGAGCTTGCCGGCGATTCCCGGCCCCCGCCGTTTGGGGACCCGCGGATCGCGGCAGGTGCCGGGCGATAGCGTCCGGGGACGGCAAGCCGCACGGGCCGCGGCCTCCTCCGGACGCCGCCTTTCGGGCAGATCGGCTCCTCGGGAGCGGGGCAGACGCGGCCGGAGATCGCGCGGCGCCCCGGCGGCCACCTCCGTCCGCGGCCGCCGCCGGCGCCGGCGACGAACGACCGCGTCGGCCGCGGCCGGGCAGAGGCGGCCGGCCTTCCCCGGCGGCGGCGGCGACGCGCGCCGGACGCCGCCGCTCGAGACGCGCGAGTTCCCCGTGGCCGGGCAGAAGCGGCGTTTCTAAGCCTCCCGCGCCGCCGCGAGCTCTCGCCGCCGCCGTCCGGGAAGCGCGAGACGGCAAGCCTCCCGGCCGCGCCGCCTCCGAGCCGCCGCCGCGGCGCGCTCGGGTCCGTCGGAGACGCGCCGGCGGCGAGCTCTGCCCGCCGCCGCTCGGGACGGACGCCCGAGCGGGCCGCGGCCGGTTATCCGCGGTCGGCGATCCCGAGCCGCACCGGCGGCGAGGACGCGCGGTTCGCCCCGGGGCCGGGACGACGCGGCCGGAGACGGCGAGTGAAGGAAGAGCCGCCGGCACGGAGCTTTCGGGTGCGTGTGGGCAGGGTAGACCTGGCCGGAGAGCGCGAGACTCTTTCCCCCCCCCCCCCACCCCCCCCTCCCCCTCCTCCCACAGCGCCTTCCCCCCCCCCCCCCCCCCGCCCGCAGCGCGAGACTCGGGCGGAGCCCTCGGGGGCCGGGCGGAGCCTTCCCGGCGTTCCCGAGCCGGAAGCGGAGGCGATCGACCGCCATCTTTCTCTCTCGGCGGACGCGCGGCGCGGTCGGGCGGGAGTCGGTCCGTCGGGTCTCGGCGTCGCTCTCGCCTTCGTTTCTTTCGACTCTCGACGCGGTTCTAGGTCGAGCGTTTGAGACCTAAGCCCCTCCGCGCTGAAGCCGCCTCCCCCCCCTCCGGGAGAAGGGAGCCGGGCATACCGGCTGGACGGACGGGCCGAGGTACGCCGTACGCGCTCGAAAGGGGCCGAGCGAGCGGCGGGTGCTCGGCGTCGGCCGCGGCCGCCCCGGGCCGCCGCACGGGCTCGGGGTGGTGCGGGCGGAAAAGCACCCGGCGGGGGCGGGTGGGGGGGGGGGCTGGGGGGAAGCGGCGAGAGCGGGGAGCCGGGGGGTTCGTTCGACTCGTCCCGTCTCCGGGCTCCCGCCGAGCCTCTCGGAGCACACGGTCGTTCGGGGAGACGGGTCGGGGTGGGGGGGGCGCGGTCGGCGCCGCGTGAGGGAAAAACGGAAAAGCGAGCCAGTGCGGGCGTGCGGACGTACGGCACCTTCCCGCCAAAAATAAAAACAAAAAAAAATAAAATGGAAAGGAAGGGCAGCCCGGAAGACGGGCGGCGGGCCGGGGCGGGTCCGCGGTGAGGGGGTCGGAGGGCAGGGGCGGGGGCGTCCATTCGCGCCGCCGTACGGCGGAGCCGTGAGGTCTACCAGGGCTGGAAACGGGGAGTGGGGGCGGGGGCGGGGGGGGGGGGGGGTGGGGTGCGGGGTTCGGGTGCGATCGGGAAAAGAAAAGAGAAGAGAAGAGAAGAAAGGAGAAGAGAAGAGAAGATAGAAGAAGACAGCGGAAGCCCCACGTCTCGCTCGAACCGCGTCCCTCCCGGCGTGAAGAAGGAGGAACGGGCGGCTGACGAGACGACTCATCTCCCGGAGGGAAGGATGCGGGTGGAGGGGGCCTCGGGGGAAGCCGGCCGCCGGCCGGCCGGCCGGCCGGCCGAACCATCGTTTCCTCGTGCCGGGCGAGGGAAAAGAGAAAAGAAACGCGTTTCGGGGG
>JAUPFR010000315.1:15000-17500 GCA_036925125.1 Oreortyx pictus | reverse complement strand
CGCTCTCTCTCTCGCCTTCTCCGCCTTTCTTTCCGCTCGTGACCGCCTCGAGTCCTCCGAGCGGCGGGAGGGGGAGGGAAGACGCGCGCCCCGACAGAGAACGGACCCGATCGAACGAAACGGCGCTTGAGAAAACCGCCACTGCCGCCGCCGCCGGCCGGTCGAACGTGCTCGCGAGCGCCCGCGCGTCGCCGCCTCCGGAGCAGAGTACGCACTCTCTCCTATAGACGGACTGGGAAGGCACCGAAGGAAAAAGCTCCGCGCAACTGCGGCGCCGACTACCGGCACCTGCTAGGAAACCAGCCGGCCTTTACCTAGACGTAACTGGAGGCACGAAACGACAGCGACGCCTCGAGGACCTCCGGAGCAACAGCGCCCCCCCCCCCACCCCTCGACTCAGGCCGAGAAGACAGAGACACACCGACGCCGGGTAGACCTAGCCGCAGACGGCACGCCGCCCCGGCGGCGCCCTCTAGGCGCCTCGCCGCCCCGCTCGGCTCCGTCGGAGCCGGGTAGACGCGGCCGCAGCCGCCCAGAGCGCCCCGGCGGCGCCCTCTAGGCGCCTCGCCGCCCCGCTCGGCTCCGTCGGAGCCGGGTAGACGCGGCCGCAGCCGCCCAGAGCGCCCCGGCGGCGCCCTCTAGGCGCCTCGCCGCCCCGCTCGGCTCCGTCGGAGCCGGGTAGACGCGGCCGCAGCCGCCCAGAGCGCCCCGGCGGCGCCCTCTAGGCGCCTCGCCGCCCCGCTCGGCTCCGTCGGAGCCGGGTAGACGCGGCCGCAGCCGCCCAGAGCGCCCCGGCGGCGCCCTCTAGGCGCCTCGCCGCCCCGCTCGGCTCCGTCGGAGCCGGGTAGACGCGGCCGCAGCCGCCCAGAGCGCCCCGGCGGCGCCCTCTAGGCGCCTCGCCGCCCCGCTCGGCTCCGTCGGAGCCGGGTAGACGCGGCCGCAGCCGCCCAGAGCGCCCCGGCCCCCCCATCTAGGCGCCTCGCCGCCCCGCTCGGCTCCGTCGGAGCCGGGTAGACGCGGCCGCAGCCGCCCAGAGCGCCCCGGCGGCGCCCTCTAGGCGCCTCGCCGCCCCGCTCGGCTCCGTCGGAGCCGGGTAGACGCGGCCGCAGCCGCCCAGAGCGCCCCGGCGGCCCCCCCATCTAGGCGCCTCGCCGCCCCGCTCGGCTCCGTCGGAGCCGGGTAGACGCGGCCGGAGACCGCGCGGCGCCCCTCCAGCCTCTTCCGTCCGCCGCGGCTCGCGGGGAGCGACCGGGTCGGCCGTAGCCGGGAAGGCGTGTCCCGCGTCCCCGGGCGTCGAGCACCGGACGCCGCCGTTCGAGGCGCGCGTCTCGAGACGGCCGTAGCCGCCCAGAGCGGGCGGGCGTTTGGAAGACGGCCGCCGCGGTCTCTCGCCGCCGCCCGCTGGGGAAGCGCGGGGGCGCCGTACCCCGGTAGAGCTTGCCGGCGATTCCCGGCCCCCGCCGTTTGGGGACCCGCGGATCGCGGCAGGTGCCGGGCGATAGCGTCCGGGGACGGCAAGCCGCACGGGCCGCGGCCTCCTCCGGACGCCGCCTTTCGGGCAGATCGGCTCCTCGGGAGCGGGGCAGACGCGGCCGGAGATCGCGCGGCGCCCCGGCGGCCACCTCCGTCCGCGGCCGCCGCCGGCGCCGGCGACGAACGACCGCGTCGGCCGCGGCCGGGCAGAGGCGGCCGGCCTTCCCCGGCGGCGGCGGCGACGCGCGCCGGACGCCGCCGCTCGAGACGCGCGAGTTCCCCGTGGCCGGGCAGAAGCGGCGTTTCTAAGCCTCCCGCGCCGCCGCGAGCTCTCGCCGCCGCCGTCCGGGAAGCGCGAGACGGCAAGCCTCCCGGCCGCGCCGCCTCCGAGCCGCCGCCGCGGCGCGCTCGGGTCCGTCGGAGACGCGCCGGCGGCGAGCTCTGCCCGCCGCCGCTCGGGACGGACGCCCGAGCGGGCCGCGGCCGGTTATCCGCGGTCGGCGATCCCGAGCCGCACCGGCGGCGAGGACGCGCGGTTCGCCCCGGGGCCGGGACGACGCGGCCGGAGACGGCGAGTGAAGGAAGAGCCGCCGGCACGGAGCTTTCGGGTGCGTGTGGGCAGGGTAGACCTGGCCGGAGAGCGCGAGACTCTTTCCCCCCCCCCCCCACCCCCCCCTCCCCCTCCTCCCACAGCGCCTTCCCCCCCCCCCCCCCCCGCCCGCAGCGCGAGACTCGGGCGGAGCCCTCGGGGGCCGGGCGGAGCCTTCCCGGCGTTCCCGAGCCGGAAGCGGAGGCGATCGACCGCCATCTTTCTCTCTCGGCGGACGCGCGGCGCGGTCGGGCGGGAGTCGGTCCGTCGGGTCTCGGCGTCGCTCTCGCCTTCGTTTCTTTCGACTCTCGACGCGGTTCTAGGTCGAGCGTTTGAGACCTAAGCCCCTCCGCGCTGAAGCCGCCTCCCCCCCCTCCGGGAGAAGGGAGCCGGGCATACCGGCTGGACGGACGGGCCGAGGTACGCCGTACGCGCTCG
>JAUPFR010000315.1:0-2500 GCA_036925125.1 Oreortyx pictus | reverse complement strand
CCGGGTTAGCCCCACGCTGCGCGCCGAGAGGGCGGGCGGGCGGGCGGGCGAGCGCGGCCCCGGGCTGAGTGCCCCGAAGCCGCCGCCGCCGCCCCCGCTCTCGGCTCCAGCGGACGAGGCGCTTCGCCTCGCGTGCGACGGGAAGCGAGCTGGAGGGGAGGCCGCCCGTGCCTGAACACCGGACGCCGCCGCGGCTTCCCCGGGACGGGGAGCGAGGAAGCGCCGGGCCGCCGGGGGCCCTCTCCGACACGACCCGAGTGGCCTCATCGATCGGTGCAAGGAAGGAAGGGATGGAAGAAGGCGGAAGGCACGAGCCCTTCCCGTGATGCGGCGGAAAGGCCCCGCACGCGGTGCAGGCGGGTGTGCGTGGACAACGTACCGCGAGAGGTGCTCGCCCGTGCCTGAAAACCAGCCCGCCCCGCGCTACCCCGAGCGAGCCGGGGAGCGGGATCGAGCCGGCCCGCCGGGAAGCCTCTCCGACGTGCCCGAGGAGCGCCGGTGGATCGGGTGGGCTCCTGCGTGCGGGTGAGGATGAGGTGCGAAACGACGAGGCGCCGCCGCCACGACCCAACAACGAGCCCCGGGTCCCGCGCTTCACCGAGCGCCGGGGGGACCCCGCCACCGGTAGTGGTAGTAGTAGCCGCCGTGGAGGGACTCCCCTCCCCGGACGTTCCGCACGCAACTCGAGAGCCGGCGGACCGTCCCCGCGCCCTTCTCTCTCTCTCTCTCTCTCCCGCTCGCTTTTGTCAACTCCGTTCCGACGTTTCTCGCCCTGACGCCGCGGGAGCCGTCTCTCGCGCTGCGCTGCTCCTCTCCTCCCTCCCCTCGCTCTCTCTCTCGCCTTCTCCGCCTTTCTTTCCGCTCGTGACCGCCTCGAGTCCTCCGAGCGGCGGGAGGGGGAGGGAAGACACGCGCCCCGACAGAGAACGGACCCGATCGAACGAAACGGCGCTTGAGAAAACCGCCACTGCCGCCGCCGGCCGGTCGAACGTGCTCGCGAGCGCCCGCGCGTCGCCGCCTCCGGAGCAGAGTACGCACTCTCTCCTATAGACGGACTGGGAAGGCACCGAAGGAAAAAGCTCCGCGCAACTGCGGCGCCGACTACCGGCACCTGCTAGGAAACCAGCCGGCCTTTACCTAGACGTAACTGGAGGCACGAAACGACAGCGACGCCTCGAGGACCTCCGGAGCAACAGCGCCCCCCCCCCCCCCCCCCCCCCCCCCATCCCTCGACTCAGGCCGAGAAGACAGACACACCGACGCCGGGTAGACCTAGCCGCAGACGGCACGCCGCCCCGGCGGCGCCCTCTAGGCGCCTCGCCGCCCCGCTCGGCTCCGTCGGAGCCGGGTAGACGCGGCCGCAGCCGCCCAGAGCGCCCCGGCGGCGCCCTCTAGGCGCCTCGCCGCCCCGCTCGGCTCCGTCGGAGCCGGGTAGACGCGGCCGCAGCCGCCCAGAGCGCCCCGGCGGCGCCCTCTAGGCGCCTCGCCGCCCCGCTCGGCTCCGTCGGAGCCGGGTAGACGCGGCCGCAGCCGCCCAGATCGCCATGGCGGCGCCCTCTAGGCGCCTCGCCGCCCCGCTCGGCTCCGTCGGAGCCGGGTAGACGCGGCCGCAGCCGCCCAGAGCGCCCCGGCGGCGCCCTCTAGGCGCCTCGCCGCCCCGCTCGGCTCCGTCGGAGCCGGGTAGACGCGGCCGCAGCCGCCCAGAGCGCCCCGGCGGCGCCCTCTAGGCGCCCTCGCCGCCCCGCTCGGCTCCGCCGGACCCGGGTAGACGCGGCCGCAGCCGCCCAGAGCGCCCCGGCGGCGCCCTCTAGGCGCCTCGCCGCCCCGCTCGGCTCCGTCGGAGCCGGGTAGACGCGGCCGCAGCCGCCCAGATCGCCATGGCGGCGCCCTCTAGGCGCCTCGCCGCCCCGCTCGGCTCCGTCGGAGCCGGGTAGACGCGGCCGCAGCCGCCCAGAGCGCCCCGGCGGCGCCCTCTAGGCGCCTCGCCGCCCCGCTCGGCTCCGTCGGAGCCGGGTAGACGCGGCCGCAGCCGCCCAGAGCGCCCCGGCGGCGCCCTCTAGGCGCCTCGCCGCCCCGCTCGGCTCCGCCGGACCCGGGTAGACGCGGCCGCAGCCGCCCAGAGCGCCCCGGCGGCGCCCTCTAGGCGCCTCGCCGCCCCGCTCGGCTCCGTCGGAGCCGGGTAGACGCGGCCGGAGCGGCACGCCGCCCCGGCGGCGCCCTCTAGGCGCCTCGCCGCCCCGCTCGGCTCTGTCGGAGCCGGGTAGACGCGGCCGCAGCCGCCCAGAGCGCCCCGGCGGCGCCCTCTAGGCGCCTCGCCGCCCCGCTCGGCTCCGTCGGAGCCGGGTAGACGCGGCCGCAGCCGCCCAGAGCGCCCCGGCGGCGCCTCTAGGCGCCTCGCCGCCCCCGCTCGGCTCCGTCGGAGCCGGGTAGACGCGGCCGCAGCCGCCCAGAGCGCCCCCGGCGGCGCCCTCTAGGCGCCTCGCCGCCCCCGCTCGGCTCC
>JAUPFR010000314.1:5000-37248 GCA_036925125.1 Oreortyx pictus | reverse complement strand
AACCCGCACGGTTCCTCTTTGCGTTCCCCCACGAACCCGCACCATTGCTCTTTGCGTTCCCCCACGAACCCGCACCATTGCTCTTTGCGTTCCCCCACGAACCCGCACCCTTGCTCTTGCGTTCCCCGCGAACCCGCACCCTTGCTCTTTGCGTTCCCCCGCGAACCCGCACCCTTGCTCTTTGCATTCCCCCGCGAACCCGCACCCTTGCTCTTTGCGTTCCCCCGCGAACCCGCACCCTTGCTCTTTGCGTTCCCCCGCGAACCCGCACCCTTGCTCTTTGCGTTCCCCGCGAACCCGCACCCTTGCTCTTTGCGTTCCCCCGCAGACCCGCACCCTTGCTCTTTGCGTTCCCCCGCAGACCCGCACCCTTGCTCTTTGCGTTCCCCCGCGGACCCGCACCCTTGCTCTTTGCGTTCCCCGCGAACCCGCACCCTTGCTCTTTGCGTTCCCCCGCGAACCCGCACCCTTGCTCTTTGCGTTCCCCCGCGAACCCGCACCCTTGCTCTTTGCGTTCCCCGCAAACCCGCACCCTTGCTCTTTGCGTTCCCCCGCAAACCCGCACCCTTGCTCTTTGCGTTCCCCCGCGAACCCGCACCCTTGCTCTTTGCGTTCCCCCGCGAACCCGCACCCTTGCTCTTGCGTTCCCCGCGAACCGCACCTGCTCTTGCGTTCCCCCGCGAACCCGCACCCTTGCTCTTTGCGTTCCCCCGCGAACCCGCACCCTTGCTCTTTGCGTTCCCCCGCGAACCCGCACCCTTGCTCTTTGCGTTCCCCCGCGAACCCGCACCCTTGCTCTTTGCGTTCCCCCGCGAACCCGCACCCTTGCTCTTTGCGTTCCCCGCGAACCCGCACCCTTGCTCTTTGCGTTCCCCCGCGAACCCGCACCCTGCTCTTTGCGTTCCCCGCGAACCGCACCCTTGCTCTTTGCGTTCCCCCGCGAACCCGCACCCTTGCTCTTTGCGTTCCCCCGCGAACCCGCACCCTTGCTCTTTGCGTTCCCCCGCGAACCCGCACCCTTGCTCTTTGCGTTCCCCCGCGAACCCGCACCCTTGCTCTTTGCGTTCCCCGCGAACCCGCACCCTTGCTCTTTGCGTTCCCCCGCGAACCCGCACCCTTGCTCTTTGCGTTCCCCCGCGAACCCGCACCCTTGCTCTTTGCGTTCCCCCCGCGAACCCGCACCCTTGCTCTTTGCGTTCCCCCGCGAACCCGCACCCTTGCTCTTTGCGTTCCCCCGCGAACCCGCACCCTTGCTCTTTGCGTTCCCCCGCGAACCCGCACCCTTGCTCTTTGCGTTCCCCCGCGAACCCGCACCCTTGCTCTTTGCGTTCCCCCGCGAACCCGCACCCTTGCTCTTTGCGTTCCCCCGCGAACCCGCACCCTTGCTCTTTGCGTTCCCCCACGAACCCGCACCCTTGCTCTTTGCGTTCCCCCACGAACCCGCACCCTTGCTCTTTGCGTTCCCCCACGAACCCGCACCCTTGCTCTTTGCGTTCCCCCACGAACCCGCACCCTTGCTCTTTGCGTTCCCCCGCGAACCCGCACCCTTGCTCTTTGCGTTCTCCCGCGAACCCGCACCCTTGCTCTTTGCGTTCCCCCGCGAACCCGCACCCTTGCTCTTTGCGTTCCCCCACGAACTCGCACCCTTGCTCTTTGCGTTCCCCCACGAACCCGCACCCTTGCTCTTTGCGTTCCCCCACGAACCCGCACGGTTCCTCTTTGCGTTCCCCCACGAACCCGCACCCTTGCTCTTTGCGTTCCCCCACGAACCCGCACCGTTCCTCTTTGCGTTCCCCCACGAACCCGCACCGTTCCTCTTTGCGTTCCCCCACGAAGCCGCACCCTTGCTCTTTGCGTTCCCCCACGAACCCGCACGGTTCCTCTTTGCGTTCCCCCACGAACCCGCACGGTTCCTCTTTGCGTTCCCCCACGAACCCGCACCCTTGCTCTTTGCGTTCCCCCACGAACCCGCACCCTTGCTCTTTGCGTTCCCCCACGAACCCGCACCCTTGCTCTTTGCGTTCCCCCACGAACCCGCACCCTTGCTCTTTGCGTTCCCCCACGAACCCGCACCCTTGCTCTTTGCGTTCCCCCACGAACCCGCACCCTTGCTCTTTGCGTTCCCCCACGAACCCGCACCCTAGCTCTTTGCGTTCCCCCACGAACCCGCACCCTAGCTCTTTGCGTTCCCCCACGAACCCGCACCCTAGCTCTTTGCGTTCCCCCACGAACCCGCACCCTAGCTCTTTGCGTTCCCCCACGAACCCGCACCCTTGCTCTTTGCGTTCCCCCACGTACCCGCACGGTTCCTCTTTGCGTTCCCCCACGAACCCGCACGGTTGCTCTTTGCGTTCCCCCATGAACCCGCACCCTTGCTCTTTGCGTTCCCCCACGAACCCGCACCCTTGCTCTTTGCATTCCCCCACGAACCCGCACGGTTCCTCTCTGCGTTCCCCCACGAACCCGCACCCTTGCTCTTTGCGTTCCCCCACGAACCCGCACCCTTGCTCTTTGCGTTCCCCCACGAACCCGCACGGTTCCTCTTTGCGTTCCCCCACGAACCCGCACCCTTGCTCTTTGCGTTCCCCCGCGAACCCGCACCCTTGCTCTTTGCGTTCCCCCGCGAACCCGCACCCTTGCTCTTTGCGTTCCCCCGCGAACCCGCACCCTTGCTCTTTGCGTTCCCCCGCGAACCCGCACCCTTGCTCTTTGCGTTCCCCCGCGAACCCGCACCCTTGCTCTTTGCGTTCCCCCACGAACCCGCACCCTTGCTCTTTGCGTTCCCCCACGAACCCGCACCCTTGCTCTTTGCGTTCCCCCACGAACCCGCACCCTTGCTCTTTGCGTTCCCCCACGAACCCGCACCCTTGCTCTTTGCGTTCCCCCGCGAACCCGCACCCTTGCTCTTTGCGTTCCCCCGCGAACCCGCACCCTTGCTCTTTGCGTTCCCCCGCGAACCCGCACCCTTGCTCTTTGCGTTCCCCCACGAACCCGCACCCTTGCTCTTTGCGTTCCCCCACGAACCCGCACCCTTGCTCTTTGCGTTCCCCCACGAACCCGCACGGTTCCTCTTTGCGTTCCCCCACGAACCCGCACCCTTGCTCTTTGCGTTCCCCCACGAACCCGCACCGTTCCTCTTTGCGTTCCCCCACGAACCCGCACCGTTCCTCTTTGCGTTCCCCCACGAAGCCGCACCCTTGCTCTTTGCGTTCCCCCACGAACCCGCACGGTTCCTCTTTGCGTTCCCCCACGAACCCGCACCCTTGCTCTTTGCGTTCCCCCACGAACCCGCACGGTTCCTCTTTGCGTTCCCCCACGAACCCGCACCCTTGCTCTTTGCGTTCCCCCACGAACCCGCACCCTTGCTCTTTGCGTTCCCCCACGAACCCGCACCCTTGCTCTTTGCGTTCCCCCACGAACCCGCACCCTTGCTCTTTGCGTTCCCCCACGAACCCGCACCCTAGCTCTTTGCGTTCCCCCACGAACCCGCACCCTAGCTCTTTGCGTTCCCCCACGAACCCGCACCCTAGCTCTTTGCGTTCCCCCACGAACCCGCACCCTAGCTCTTTGCGTTCCCCCACGAACCCGCACCCTTGCTCTTTGCGTTCCCCCACGTACCCGCACGGTTCCTCTTTGCGTTCCCCCACGAACCCGCACGGTTGCTCTTTGCGTTCCCCCACGAACCCGCACCCTTGCTCTTTGCGTTCCCCCACGAACCCGCACCCTTGCTCATTGCGTTCCCCCACGAACCCGCACCCTTGCTCTTTGCGTTCCCCCACGAACCCGCACCCTTGCTCTTTGCGTTCCCCCACGAATCCGCACCCTTGCTCTTTGCATTCCCCCACGAACCCGCACCCTTGCTCTTTGCGTTCCCCCACGAACCCGCACCCTTGCTCTTTGCGTTCCCCCACGAACCCACACCCTTGCACTTTGCGTTCCCCCACGAACCCGCACCCTTGCTCTTTGCGTTCCCCCACGAACCCGCAAGGTTCCTCTTTGCGTTCCCCCACGAACCCGCACCCTTGCTCTTTGCGTTCCCCCACGAACCCGCACCCTTGCTCTTTGCGTTCGCCCATGAACCCGCACCCTTGCTCTTTGCGTTCCCCCACGAACCCGCACCCTTTCTCTTTGCGTTCCCCCACGAACCCGCACCCTTTCTCTTTGCGTTCCCCCACGAACCCGCACCCTTGCTCTTTGCGTTCCCCCACGAACCCGCACCCTTGCTCTTTGCGTTCCCCCACGAACCCGCACCCTTGCTCTTTGCGTTCCCCCACGAACCCGCACCCTTGCTCTTTGCGTTCCCCCACGAACCCGCACCCTTGCTCTTTGCGTTCCCCCACGAACCCGCACCCTTGCTCTTTGCGTTCCCCCACGAACCCGCACCCTTGCTCTTTGCGTTCCCCCACGAACCCGCACCCTTGCTCTTTGCGTTCCCCCACGAACCCGCACCCTTGCTCTTTGCGTTCCCCCACGAACCCGCACCCTTGCTCTTTGCGTTCCCCCACGAACCCGCACCCTTGCTCTTTGCGTTCCCCCACGAACCCGCACCCTTGCTCTTTGCGTTCCCCCACGAACCCGCACCCTTGCTCTTTGCGTTCCCCCACGAACCCGCACCCTTGCTCTTTGCGTTCCCCCACGAACCCGCACCCTTGCTCTTTGCGTTCCCCCACGAACCCGCACCCTTGCTCTTTGCGTTCCCCCACGAACCCGCACCCTTGCTCTTTGCGTTCCCCCACGAACCCGCACCCTTGCTCTTTGCGTTCCCCCACGAACCCGCACGGTTCCTCTTTGCGTTCCCCCACGAACCCGCACGGTTCCTCTTTGCGTTCCCCCACGAACCCGCACGGTTCCTCTTTGCGTTCCCCCACGAACCCGCACCATTGCTCTTTGCGTTCCCCCACGAACCCGCACCCTTGCTCTTTGCGTTCCCCCGCGAACCCGCACCCTTGCTCTTTGCGTTCCCCCACGAACCCGCACCCTTGCTCTTTGCATTCCCCCGCGAACCCGCACCCTTGCTCTTTGCGTTCCCCCGCGAACCCGCACCCTTGCTCTTTGCGTTCCCCCGCGAACCCGCACCCTTGCTCTTTGCGTTCCCCCGCGAACCCGCACCCTTGCTCTTTGCGTTCCCCCGCAGACCCGCACCCTTGCTCTTTGCGTTCCCCCGCAGACCCGCACCCTTGCTCTTTGCGTTCCCCCGCGGACCCGCACCCTTGCTCTTTGCGTTCCCCCGCGAACCCGCACCCTTGCTCTTTGCGTTCCCCCGCGAACCCGCACCCTTGCTCTTTGCGTTCCCCCGCAAACCCGCACCCTTGCTCTTTGCGTTCCCCCGCAAACCCGCACCCTTGCTCTTTGCGTTCCCCCGCAAACCCGCACCCTTGCTCTTTGCGTTCCCCCGCGAACCCGCACCCTTGCTCTTTGCGTTCCCCCGCGAACCCGCACCCTTGCTCTTTGCGTTCCCCCGCGAACCCGCACCCTTGCTCTTTGCGTTCCCCCGCGAACCCGCACCCTTGCTCTTTGCGTTCCCCCGCGAACCCGCACCCTTGCTCTTTGCGTTCCCCCGCGAACCCGCACCCTTGCTCTTTGCGTTCCCCCGCGAACCCGCACCCTTGCTCTTTGCGTTCCCCCGCGAACCCGCACCCTTGCTCTTTGCGTTCCCCCACGAACCCGCACCCTTGCTCTTTGCGTTCCCCCGCGAACCCGCACCCTTGCTCTTTGCGTTCCCCCGCGAACCCGCACCCTTGCTCTTTGCATTCCCCCGCGAACCCGCACCCTTGCTCTTTGCGTTCCCCCGCGAACCCGCACCCTTGCTCTTTGCGTTCCCCCGCGAACCCGCACCCTTGCTCTTTGCGTTCCCCCGCGAACCCGCACCCTTGCTCTTTGCGTTCCCCCGCGAACCCGCACCCTTGCTCTTTGCGTTCCCCCGCGAACCCGCACCCTTGCTCTTTGCGTTCCCCCGCGAACCCGCACCCTTGCTCTTTGCGTTCCCCCGCGAACCCGCACCCTTGCTCTTTGCGTTCCCCCGCGAACCCGCACCCTTGCTCTTTGCGTTCCCCCGCGAACCCGCACCCTTGCTCTTTGCGTTCCCCCGCGAACCCGCACCCTTGCTCTTTGCGTTCCCCCGCGAACCCGCACCCTTGCTCTTTGCGTTCCCCCGCGAACCCGCACCCTTGCTCTTTGCGTTCCCCCACGAACCCGCACCCTTGCTCTTTGCGTTCCCCCACGAACCCGCACCCTTGCTCTTTGCGTTCCCCCACGAACCCGCACCCTTGCTCTTTGCGTTCCCCCACGAACCCGCACCCTTGCTCTTTGCGTTCCCCCGCGAACCCGCACCCTTGCTCTTTGCGTTCTCCCGCGAACCCGCACCCTTGCTCTTTGCGTTCCCCCGCGAACCCGCACCCTTGCTCTTTGCGTTCCCCCACGAACTCGCACCCTTGCTCTTTGCGTTCCCCCACGAACCCGCACCCTTGCTCTTTGCGTTCCCCCACGAACCCGCACGGTTCCTCTTTGCGTTCCCCCACGAACCCGCACCCTTGCTCTTTGCGTTCCCCCACGAACCCGCACCGTTCCTCTTTGCGTTCCCCCACGAACCCGCACCGTTCCTCTTTGCGTTCCCCCACGAAGCCGCACCCTTGCTCTTTGCGTTCCCCCACGAACCCGCACGGTTCCTCTTTGCGTTCCCCCACGAACCCGCACGGTTCCTCTTTGCGTTCCCCCACGAACCCGCACCCTTGCTCTTTGCGTTCCCCCACGAACCCGCACCCTTGCTCTTTGCGTTCCCCCACGAACCCGCACCCTTGCTCTTTGCGTTCCCCCACGAACCCGCACCCTTGCTCTTTGCGTTCCCCCACGAACCCGCACCCTTGCTCTTTGCGTTCCCCCACGAACCCGCACCCTTGCTCTTTGCGTTCCCCCACGAACCCGCACCCTTGCTCTTTGCGTTCCCCCACGAACCCGCACCCTAGCTCTTTGCGTTCCCCCACGAACCCGCACCCTAGCTCTTTGCGTTCCCCCACGAACCCGCACCCTAGCTCTTTGCGTTCCCCCACGAACCCGCACCCTTGCTCTTTGCGTTCCCCCACGTACCCGCACGGTTCCTCTTTCCGTTCCCCCACGAACCCGCACGGTTGCTCTTTGCGTTCCCCCATGAACCCGCACCCTTGCTCTTTGCGTTCCCCCACGAACCCGCACCCTTGCTCTTTGCATTCCCCCACGAACCCGCACGGTTCCTCTCTGCGTTCCCCCACGAACCCGCACCCTTGCTCTTTGCGTTCCCCCACGAACCCGCACCCTTGCTCTTTGCGTTCCCCCACGAACCCGCACGGTTCCTCTTTGCGTTCCCCCACGAACCCGCACGGTTCCTCTTTGCGTTCCCCCACGAACCCGCACCCTTGCTCTTTGCGTTCCCCCACGAACCCGCACCCTTGCTCTTTGCGTTCCCCCACGAACCCGCACCCTTGCTCTTTGCGTTCCCCCACGAACCCGCACCCTTGCTCTTTGCGTTCCCCCACGAACCCGCACCCTTGCTCTTTGCGTTCCCCCACGAACCCGCACCCTTACTCTTTGCGTTCCCCCACGAACCCGCACCCTTGCTCTTTGCGTTCCCCCGTGAACCCGCACCCTTGCTCTTTGCGTTCCCCCACGAACCCGCACGGTTCCTCTTTGCGTTCCCCCACGAACCCGCACCCTTGCTCTTTGCGTTCCCCCACGAACCCGCACCCTTGCTCTTTGCGTTCCCCCACGAACCCGCACCCTTGCTCTTTGCGTTCCCCCACGAACCCGCACCCTTGCTCTTTGCGTTCCCCCACGAACCCGCACCCTTGCTCTTTGCGTTCCCCCACGAACCCGCACCCTTGCTCTTTGCGGTCCCCCACGAGCCCGCACGGTTCCTCTTTGCGTTCCCCCACGAACCCGCACCCTTGCTCTTTGCGTTCCCCCACGAACCCGCACCCTTGCTCTTTGCGTTCCCCCACGAACCCGCACGGTTCCTCTTTGCGTTCCCCCACGAACCCGCACCCTTGCTCTTTGCGTTCCCCCACGAACCCGCACCCTTGCTCTTTGCGTTCCCCCACGAACCCGCACCCTTGCTCTTTGCGTTCCCCCACGAACCCGCACCCTTGCTCTTTGCGTTCCCCCACGAACCCGCACCCTTGCTCTTTGCGTTCCCCCACGAACCCGCACCCTTGCTCTTTGCGTTCCCCCACGAACCCGCACCCTTGCTCTTTGCATTCCCCCACGAACCCGCACCCTTGCTCTTTGCGGTCCCCCACGAACCCGCACCCTTGCTCTTTGCGGTCCCCCACGAGCCCGCACCCTTGCTCTTTGCGTTCCCCCACGAACCCGCACCCTTGCTCTTTGCGTTCCCCCACGAACCCGCACCCTTGCTCTTTGCGTTCCCCCACGAACCCGCACCCTTGCTCTTTGCGTTCCCCCACGAACCCGCACCCTTGCTCTTTGCGTTCCCCCACGAACCCGCACCCTTGCTCTTTGCGTTCCCCCACGAACCCGCACCCTTGCTCTTTGCGTTCCCCCACGAACCCGCACCCTTGCTCTTTGTGTTCCCCCACGAACCCGCACCCTTGCTCTTTGCGTTCCCCCACGAACCCGCACCCTTGCTCTTTGCGTTCCCCCACGAACCCGCACCCTTGCTCTTTGCCTTCCCCCAACGAACCCGCACCCTTGCTCTTTGCGTTCCCCCGTGAACCCGCACCCTTGCTCTTTGCGTTCCCCCACGAACCCGCACCCTTGCTCTTTGCGTTCCCCCACGAACCCACACCCTTGCTCTTTGCGTTCCCCCACGAACCCGCACCCTTGCTCTTTGCGTTCCCCCACGAACCCGCACCCTTGCTCTTTGCGTTCCCCCACGAACCCTCACGGTTCCTCTTTGCGTTTCCCCACGAACCCGCACCCTTGCTCTTTGCGTTCCCCCACGAACCCGCACCCTTGCTCTTTGCGTTCCCCCACGAACCCGCACCCTTGCTCTTTGCGTTCCCCCACGAACCCGCACCCTTGCTCTTTGCGTTCCCCCACGAACCCGCACCCTTGCTCTTTGCGTTCCCCCACGAACCCGCAAGGTTCCTCTTTGCGTTCCCCCACGAACCCGCACCCTTGCTCTTTGCGTTCCCCCACGAACCCGCACCCTTGCTCTTTGCGTTCCCCCACGAACCCACACCCTTGCTCTTTGCGTTCCCCCGCGAACCCGCACGGTTCCTCTTCGCGTTCCCCCACGAACCCTCACCCTTGCTCTTTGCGTTCCCGCATGAACCCGCACCCTTTCTCCTTGTGTTCCCCCACGAACCCGCACCGTTCCTCTTTGCGTTCCCCCACGAACCCGCACCGTTCCTGTTTGCGTTCCCCCACGAAGCCGCACCCTTGTTCTTTGTGTTCCCCCACGAACCCACACCCTTGCTCTTTGCGTTCCCCCACGAACCCACACGGTTCCTCTTTGCGTTCCCCCACGAACCCGCACCCTTGCACTTTGCGTTCCCCCACGAACCCGCACCCTTGCTCTTTGCGTTCCCCCACGAACCCGCACGGTTCCTCTTTGCGTTCCCCGAACAACCCGCACCCTTGCTCTTTGCGTTCCCCCACGAACCCTCACGTTTCCTCTTTGCGTTTCCCCACGAACCCGCACCCTTGCTCTTTGCGTTCCCCCACGAACCCGCACCCTTGCTCTTTGCGTTCCCCCACGAACCCGCACCCTTGCTCTTTGCGTTCCCCCACGAACCCGCACCCTTGCTCTTTGCGTTCCCCCACGAACCCGCACCCTTGCTCTTTGCGTTCCCCCACGAACCCGCACCCTTGCTCTTTGCGTTCCCCCACGAACCCGCACCGTTCCTCTTTGCGTTCCCCCACGAACCCGCACCGTTCCTCTTTGCGTTCCCCCACGAACCCGAACCCTTGCTCTTTGCGTTCCCCCACGAACCCGCACGGTTCCTCTTTGCGTTCCCCCACGAACCCGCACCCTTGCTCTTTGCGTTCCCCCACGAACCCGCACCCTTGCTCTTTGCGTTCCCCCACGAACCCGCACCCTTGCTCTTTGCGTTCCCCCACGAACCCGCACCCTTGCTCTTTGCGTTCCCCCACGAACCCGCACCCTTGCTCTTTGCGTTCCCCCACGAACCCGCACCCTTGCTCTTTGCGTTCCCCCACGAACCCGCACCCTTGCTCTTTGCGTTCCCCCACGAACCCGCACCCTTGCTCTTTGCGTTCCCCCACGAACCCGCACCCTTGCTCTTTGCGTTCCCCCACGAACCCGCACCCTTGCTCTTTGCGTTCCCCCACGAACCCGCACGGTTCCTCTTTGCGTTCCCCCACGAACCCGCACCCTTGCTCTTTGCGTTCCCCCACGAACCCGCACCCTTGCTCTTTGCGTTCCCCCACGAACCCGCACCCTTGCTCTTTGCGTTCCCCCACGAACCCGCACCCTTGCTCTTTGCGTTCCCCCACGAACCCGCACCCTTGCTCTTTGCGTTCCCCCACGAACCCGCACCCTTGCTCTTTGCGTTCCCCCACGAACCCGCACCCTTGCTCTTTGCGTTCCCCCACGAACCCGCACCCTTGCTCTTTGCGTTCCCCCACGAACCCGCACCCTTGCTCTTTGCGTTCCCCCACGAACCCGCACCCTTGCTCTTTGCGTTCCCCCACGAACCCGCACCCTTGCTCTTTGCGTTCCCCCACGAACCCGCACGGTTCCTCTTTGCGTTCCCCCACGAACCCGCACCCTTGCTCTTTGCGTTCCCCCACGAACCCGCACCCTTGCTCTTTGCGTTCCCCCACGAACCCGCACCCTTGCTCTTTGCGTTCCCCCACGAACCCGCACCCTTGCTCTTTGCGTTCCCCCACGAACCCGCACCCTTGCTCTTTGCGTTCCCCCACGAACCCGCACGGTTCCTCTTTGCGTTCCCCCACGAACCCGCACCCTTGCTCTTTGCGTTCCCCCACGAACCCACACCCTTGCACTTTGCGTTCCCCCACGAACCCGCACCCTTGCTCTTTGCGGTCCCCCACGAACCCGCAAGGTTCCTCTTTGCGGTCCCCCACGAACCCGCACCCTTGCTCTTTGCGTTCCCCCACGAACCCGCACCCTTGCTCTTTGCGTTCGCCCATGAACCCGCACCCTTGCTCTTTGCGTTCCCCCACGAACCCGCACCCTTTCTCTTTGCGTTCCCCCACGAACCCGCACGGTTCCTCTTTGCGTTCCCCCACGAACCCGCACCCTTGCTCTTTGCGTTCCCCCACGAACCCGCACCCTTGCTCTTTGCGTTCCCCCACGAACCCGCACCCTTGCTCTTTGCGTTCCCCCACGAACCCGCACCCTTGCTCTTTGCGTTCCCCCACGAACCCGCACCCTTGCTCTTTGCGTTCCCCCACGAACCCGCACCCTTGCTCTTTGCGTTCCCCCACGAACCCGCACCCTTGCTCTTTGCGTTCCCCCACGAACCCACACCCTTGCTCTTTGCGTTCCCCCACGAACCCGCACCCTTGCTCTTTGCGTTCCCCCACGAACCCGCACCCTTGCTCTTTGCGTTCCCCCACGAACCCGCACCCTTGCTCTTTGCGTTCCCCCACGAACCCGCACCCTTGCTCTTTGCGTTCCCCCACGAACCCGCACCCTTGCTCTTTGCGTTCCCCCACGAACCCGCACCCTTGCTCTTTGCGTTCCCCCACGAACCCGCACCCTTGCTCTTTGCGTTCCCCCACGAACCCGCACCCTTGCTCTTTGCGTTCCCCCACGAACCCGCACGGTTCCTCTTTGCGTTCCCCCACGAACCCGCACCCTTGCTCTTTGCGTTCCCCCACGAACCCGCACCCTTGCTCTTTGCGTTCCCCCACGAACCCGCACCCTTGCTCTTTGCGTTCCCCCACGAACCCGCACCCTTGCTCTTTGCGTTCCCCCGCGAACCCGCACCCTTGCTCTTTGCGTTCCCCCGCGAACCCGCACCCTTGCTCTTTGCATTCCCCCGCGAACCCGCACCCTTGCTCTTTGCGTTCCCCCGCGAACCCGCACCCTTGCTCTTTGCGTTCCCCCGCGAACCCGCACCCTTGCTCTTTGCGTTCCCCCGCAGACCCGCACCCTTGCTCTTTGCGTTCCCCCGCAGACCCGCACCCTTGCTCTTTGCGTTCCCCCGCGAACCCGCACCCTTGCTCTTTGCGTTCCCCCGCGAACCCGCACCCTTGCTCTTTGCGTTCCCCCGCGAACCCGCACCCTTGCTCTTTGCGTTCCCCCGCGAACCCGCACCCTTGCTCTTTGCGTTCCCCCGCGAACCCGCACCCTTGCTCTTTGCGTTCCCCCGCGAACCCGCACCCTTGCTCTTTGCGTTCCCCCGCGAACCCGCACCCTTGCTCTTTGCGTTCCCCCGCGAACCCGCACCCTTGCTCTTTGCGTTCCCCCGCGAACCCGCACCCTTGCTCTTTGCGTTCCCCCGCGAACCCGCACCCTTGCTCTTTGCGTTCCCCCGCGAACCCGCACCCTTGCTCTTTGCGTTCCCCCGCGAACCCGCACCCTTGCTCTTTGCGTTCCCCCGCGAACCCGCACCCTTGCTCTTTGCGTTCCCCCGCGAACCCGCACCCTTGCTCTTTGCGTTCCCCCGCGAACCCGCACCCTTGCTCTTTGCGTTCCCCCGCGAACCCGCACCCTTGCTCTTTGCGTTCCCCCGCGAACCCGCACCCTTGCTCTTTGCGTTCCCCCGCGAACCCGCACCCTTGCTCTTTGCGTTCCCCCGCGAACCCGCACCCTTGCTCTTTGCGTTCCCCCGCGAACCCGCACCCTTGCTCTTTGCGTTCCCCCGCGAACCCGCACCCTTGCTCTTTGCGTTCCCCCGCGAACCCGCACCCTTGCTCTTTGCGTTCCCCCGCGAACCCGCACCCTTGCTCTTTGCGTTCCCCCGCGAACCCGCACCCTTGCTCTTTGCGTTCCCCCGCGAACCCGCACCCTTGCTCTTTGCGTTCCCCCGCGAACCCGCACCCTTGCTCTTTGCGTTCCCCCGCGAACCCGCACCCTTGCTCTTTGCGTTCCCCCGCGAACCCGCACCCTTGCTCTTTGCGTTCCCCCGCGAACCCGCACCCTTGCTCTTTGCGTTCCCCCACGAACCCGCACCCTTGCTCTTTGCGTTCCCCCACGAACCCGCACCCTTGCTCTTTGCGTTCCCCCACGAACCCGCACCCTTGCTCTTTGCGTTCCCCCGCGAACCCGCACCCTTGCTCTTTGCGTTCCCCCGCGAACCCGCACCCTTGCTCTTTGCGTTCCCCCGCGAACCCGCACCCTTGCTCTTTGCGTTCCCCCGCGAACCCGCACCCTTGCTCTTTGCGTTCCCCCGCGAACCCGCACCCTTGCTCTTTGCGTTCCCCCGCGAACCCGCACCCTTGCTCTTTGCGTTCCCCCACGAACCCGCACCCTTGCTCTTTGCGTTCCCCCACGAACCCGCACCCTTGCTCTTTTCGTTCCCCCACTAACCCGCACGGTTCCTCTTTGCGTTCCCCCACGAACCCGCACCCTTGCTCTTTGCGTTCCCCCACGAACCCGCACCGTTCCTCTTTGCGTTCCCCCACGAACCCGCACCGTTCCTCTTTGCGTTCCCCCACGAAGCCGCACCCTTGCTCTTTGCGTTCCCCCACGAACCCGCACGGTTCCTCTTTGCGTTCCCCCACGAACCTGCACCCTTGCTCTTTGCGTTCCCCCACGAACCCGCACCCTTGCTCTTTGCGTTCCCCCACGAACCCGCACCCTTGCTCTTTGCGTTCCCCCACGAACCCGCACCCTTGCTCTTTGCGTTCCCCCACGAACCCGCACCCTTGCTCTTTGCGTTCCCCCACGAACCCGCACCCTTGCTCTTTGCGTTCCCCCACGAACCCGCACCCTTGCTCTTTGCGTTCCCCCACGAACCCGCACCCTTGCTCTTTGCGTTCCCCCGCGAACCCGCACCCTAGCTCTTTGCGTTCCCCCACGAACCCGCACCCTAGCTCTTTGCGTTCCCCCACGAACCCGCACCCTAGCTCTTTGCGTTCCCCCACGAACCCGCACCCTTGCTCTTTGCGTTCCCCCACGTACCCGCACGGTTCCTCTTTGCGTTCCCCCACGAACCCACACGGTTGCTCTTTGCGTTCCCCCATGAACCCGCACCCTTGCTCTTTGCGTTCCCCCACGAACCCGCACCCTTGCTCTTTGCATTCCCCCACGAACCCGCACGGTTCCTCTTTGCGTTCCCCCACGAACCCGCACCCTTGCTCTTTGCGTTCCCCCACGAACCCGCACCCTTGCTCTTTGCGTTCCCCCACGAACCCGCACGGTTCCTCTTTGCGTTCCCCCACGAACCCGCACGGTTCCTCTTTGCGTTCCCCCACGAACCCGCACCCTTGCTCTTTGCGTTCCCCCACGAACCCGCACCCTTGCTCTTTGCGTTCCCCCACGAAGCCGCACCCTAGCTCTTTGCGTTCCCCCACGAACCCGCACCCTTGCTCTTTGCGTTCCCCCACGAACCCGCACCCTTACTCTTTGCGTTCCCCCACGAACCCGCACCCTTGCTCTTTGCGTTCCCCCGTGAACCCGCACCCTTGCTCTTTGCGTTCCCCCACGAACCCGCACGGTTCCTCTTTGCGTTCCCCCACGAACCCGCACCCTTGCTCTTTGCGTTCCCCCACGAACCCGCACCCTTGCTCTTTGCGTTCCCCCACGAAACCGCACGGTTCCTCTTTGCGTTCCCCCACGAACCCGCACCCTTGCTCTTTGCGTTCCCCCACGAACCCGCACCCTTGCTCTTTGCGTTCCCCCACGAACCCGCACCCTTGCTCTTTGCGTTCCCCCACGAACCCGCACCCTTGCTCTTTGCGGTCCCCCACGAGCCCGCACCCTTGCTCTTTGCGTTCCCCCACGAACCCGCACCCTTGCTCTTTGCGTTCCCCCACGAACCCGCACCCTTGCTCTTTGCGTTCCCCCACGAACCCGCACCCTTGCTCTTTGCGTTCCCCCACAAACCCGCACCCTTGCTCTTTGCATTCCCCCACGAACCCGCACCCTTGCTCTTTGCGGTCCCCCACGAACCCGCACCCTTGCTCTTTGCGGTCCCCCACGAGCCCGCACCCTTGCTCTTTGCGTTCCCCCACGAACCCGCACCCTTGCTCTTTGCGTTCCCCCACGAACCCGCACCCTTGCTCTTTGCGTTCCCCCACGAACCCGCACCCTTGCTCTTTGCGTTCCCCCACGAACCCGCACCCTTGCTCTTTGCGTTCCCCCACGAACCCGCACCCTTGCTCTTTGCGTTCCCCCACGAACCCGCACCCTTGCTCTTTGCGTTCCCCCACGAACCCGCACCCTTGCTCTTTGTGTTCCCCCACGAACCCGCACCCTTGCTCATTGCGTTCCCCCACGAACCCGCACCCTTGCTCTTTGCGTTCCCCCACGAACCCGCACCCTTGCTCTTTGCCTTCCCCCAACGAACCCGCACCCTTGCTCTTTGCCTTCCCCCAACGAACCCGCACCCTTGCTCTTTGCGTTCCCCCACGAACCCGCACCCTTGCTCTTTGCGTTCCCCCACGAACCCACACCCTTGCTCTTTGCGTTCCCCCACGAACCCGCACCCTTGCTCTTTGCGTTCCCCCACGAACCCGCACCCTTGCTCTTTGCGTTCCCCCACGAACCCTCACGGTTCCTCTTTGCGTTTCCCCACGAACCCGCACCCTTGCTCTTTGCGTTCCCCCACGAACCCGCACCCTTGCTCTTTGCGTTCCCCCACGAACCCGCACCCTTGCTCTTTGCGTTCCCCCACGAACCCGCACCCTTGCTCTTTGCGTTCCCCCACGAACCCGCACCCTTGCTCTTTGCGTTCCCCCACGAACCCGCATCCTTGCTCTTTGCGTTCCCCCACGAACCCGCAAGGTTCCTCTTTGCGTTCCCCCACGAACCCGCACCCTTGCTCTTTGCGTTCCCCCACGAACCCGCACCCTTGCTCTTTGCGTTCCCCCACGAACCCACACCCTTGCTCTTTGCGTTCCCCCGCGAACCCGCACGGTTCCTCTTCGCGTTCCCCCACGAACCCGCACCCTTGCTCTTTGCGTTCCCGCATGAACCCGCACCCTTTCTCTTTGTGTTCCCCCACGAACCCGCACCGTTCCTCTTTGCGTTCCCCCACGAACCCGCACCGTTCCTCTTTGCGTTCCCCCACGAAGCCGCACCCTTGTTCTTTGCGTTCCCCCACGAACCCACACCCTTGCTCTTTGCGTTCCCCCACGAACCCACACGGTTCCTCTTTGCGTTCCCCCACGAACCCGCACCCTTGCACTTTGCGTTCCCCCACGAACCCGCACCCTTGCTCTTTGCGTTCCCCCACGAACCCGCACGGTTCCTCTTTGCGTTCCCCGAACAACCCGCACCCTTGCTCTTTGCGTTCCCCCACGAACCCGCACCCTTGCTCTTTGCGTTCCCCCACGAACCCTCACGGTTCCTCTTTGCGTTTCCCCACGAACCCGCACCCTTGCTCTTTGCGTTCCCCCACGAACCCGCACCCTTGCTCTTTGCGTTCCCCCACGAACCCGCACCCTTGCTCTTTGCGTTCCCCCACGAACCCGCACCCTTGCTCTTTGCGTTCCCCCACGAACCCGCACCCTTGCTCTTTGCGTTCCCCCACGAACCCGCACCGTTGCTCTTTGCGTTCCCCCACGAACCCGCACAATTGCTCTTTGCGTTCCCCCACGAACCCGCACCGTTCCTCTTTGCGTTCCCCCACGAACCCGCACCGTTCCTCTTTGCGTTCCCCCACGAACCCGAACCCTTGCTCTTTGCGTTCCCCCACGAACCCGCACGGTTCCTCTTTGCGTTCCCCCACGAACCCGCACCCTTGCTCTTTGCGTTCCCCCACGAACCCGCACCCTTGCTCTTTGCGTTCCCCCACGAACCCGCACCCTTGCTCTTTGCGTTCCCCCACGAACCCGCACCCTTACTCTTTGCGTTCCCCCACGAACCCGCACCCTTGCTCTTTGCGTTCCCCCACGAACCCGCACCCTTGCTCTTTGCGTTCCCCCACGAACCCGCACCCTTGCTCTTTGCGTTCCCCCACGAACCCGCACCCTTGCTCTTTGCGTTCCCCCACGAACCCGCACCCTTGCTCTTTGCGTTCCCCCACGAACCCGCACCCTTGCTCTTTGCGTTCCCCCACGAACACGCACCCTTGCTCTTTGCGTTCCCCCACGAACCCGCACCCTTGCTCTTTGCGTTCCCCCACGAACCCGCACCCTTGCTCTTTGCGTTCCCCCACGAACCCGCACCCTTGCTCTTTGCGTTCCCCCACGAACCCGCACCCTTGCTCTTTGCGTTCCCCCACGAACCCGCACCCTTGCTCTTTGCGTTCCCCCACGAACCCGCACCCTTGCTCTTTGCGTTCCCCCACGAACCCGCACCCTTGCTCTTTGCGTTCCCCCACGAACCCGCACCCTTGCTCTTTGCGTTCCCCCACGAACCCGCACCCTTGCTCTTTGCGTTCCCCCACGAACCCGCACCCTTGCTCTTTGCGTTCCCCCACGAACCCGCACCCTTGCTCTTTGCGTTCCCCCACGAACCCGCACCCTTGCTCTTTGCGTTCCCCCACGAACCCGCACGGTTCCTCTTTGCGTTCCCCCACGAACCCGCACCTTTGCTCTTTGCGTTCCCCCACGAACCCGCACCCTTGCTCTTTGCGTTCCCCCACGAACCCGCACCCTTGCTCTTTGCGTTCCCCCACGAACCCGCACCCTTGCTCTTTGCGTTCCCCCACGAACCCGCACCCTTGCTCTTTGCGTTCCCCCACGAACCCGCACCCTTGCTCTTTGCGTTCCCCCACGAACCCGCACACTTGCTCTTTGCGTTCCCCCACGAACCCGCACCCTTGCTCTTTGCGTTCCCCCACGAACCCGCACCCTTGCTCTTTGCGTTCCCCCACGAACCCGCACGGTTCCTCTTTGCGTTCCCCCACGAACCCGCACCCTTGCTCTTTGCGTTCCCCCACGAACACGCACCCTTGCTCTTTGCGTTCCCCCACGAACCCACACCCTTGCTCTTTGCGTTCCCCCACGAACCCGCACCCTTGCTCTTTGCGTTCCCCCACGAACCCGCACCCTTGCTCTTTGCGTTCCCCCATGAACCCGCACCCTTGCTCTTTGCGTTCCCCCACGAACCCGCACCCTTGCTCTTTGCGTTCCCCCACGAACCCGCACCCTTGCTCTTTGCGTTCCCCCACGAACCCGCACCCTTGCTCTTTGCGTTCCCCCACGAACCCGCACCCTTGCTCTTTGCGTTCCCCCACGAACCCGCACCCTTGCTCTTTGCGTTCCCCCACGAACCCGCACCCTTGCTCTTTGCGTTCCCCCACGAACCCGCACCCTTGCTCTTTGCGTTCCCCCACGAACCCGCACCCTTGCTCTTTGCGTTCCCCCACGAACCCGCACCCTTGCTCTTTGCGTTCCCCCACGAACCCGCACCCTTGCTCTTTGCGTTCCCCCACGAACCCGCACGGTTTCTCTTTGCGTTCCCCCACGAACCCGCACCCTTGCTCTTTGCGTTCCCCCACGAACCCGCACCCTTGCTCTTTGCGTTCCCCCACGAACCCGCACCCTTGCTCTTTGCGTTCCCCCACGAACCCGCACGGTTCCTCTTTGCGTTCCCCCACGAACCCGCACCCTTGCTCTTTGCGTTCCCCCACGAACCCGCACCCTTGCTCTTTGCGTTCCCCCACGAACCCGCACCCTTGCTCTTTGCGTTCCCCCACGAACACGCACCCTTGCTCTTTGCGTTCCCCCACGAACCCGCACCCTTGCTCTTTGCGTTCCCCCACGAACCCGCACCCTTGCTCTTTGCGTTCCCCCACGAACCCGCACCCTTGCTCATTGCGTTCCCCCACGAACCCGCACCCTTGCTCTTTGCGTTCCCCCACGAACCCGCACCCTTGCTCTTTGCGTTCCCCCACGAACCCGCACCCTTGCTCTTTGCGTTCCCCCACGAACCCGCACCCTTGCTCTTTGCGTTCCCCCACGAACCCGCACCCTTGCTCTTTGCGTTCCCCCACGAACCCGCACCCTTGCTCTTTGCGTTCCCCCACGAACCCGCACCCTTGCTCTTTGCGGTCCCCCACGAACCCGCACCCTTGCTCTTTGCGGTCCCCCACGAGCCCGCACCCTTGCTCTTTGCGTTCCCCCACGAACCCGCACCCTTGCTCTTTGCGTTCCCCCACGAATCCGCACCCTTGCTCTTTGCGTTCCCCCACGAACCCGCACCTTTGCTCTTTGCGTTCCCCCACGAACCCGCACCCTTGCTCTTTGCGTTCCCCCACGAACCCGCACCCTTGCTCTTTGCGTTCCCCCACGAACCCGCACCCTTGCTCTTTGCGTTCCCCCACGAACCCGCACGGTTCCTCTTTGCGTTCCCCCACGAACCCGCACGGTTCCTCTTTGCGTTCCCCCACGAACCCGCACCCTTGCTCTTTGCGTTCCCCCACGAACCCACACCCTTGCACTTTGCGTTCCCCCACGAACCCGCACCCTTGCTCTTTGCGTTCCCCCACGAACCCGCAAGGTTCCTCTTTGCGGTCCCCCACGAACCCGCACCCTTGCTCTTTGCGTTCCCCCACGAACCCGCACCCTTGCTCTTTGCGTTCCCCCACGAACCCGCACGGTTCCTCTTTGCGTTCCCCCACGAACCCGCACCCTTGCTCTTTGCGTTCCCCCATGAACCCGCACCCTTGCTCTTTGCGTTCCCCCACGAACCCGCACCCTTGCTCTTTGCATTCCCCCACGAACCCGCACGGTTCCTCTTTGCGTTCCCCCACGAACCCGCACCCTTGCTCTTTGCGTTCCCCCACGAACCCGCACCCTTGCTCTTTGCATTCCCCCACGAACCCGCACCCTTGCTCTTTGCGTTCCCCCACGAGCCCGCACCCTTGCTCTTTGCGTTCCCCCACGAGCCCGCACCCTTGCTCTTTGCGTTCCCCCACGAACCCGCACCCTTGCTCTTTGCGTTCCCCCACGAACCCGCACGGTTCCTCTTTGCGTTCCCCCACGAACCCGCACGGTTCCTCTTTGCGTTCCCCCACGAACCCGCACCCTTGCTCTTTGCGTTCCCCCACGAACCCGCACCCTTGCTCTTTGCGTTCCCCCACGAACCCGCACCCTTGCTCTTTGCGTTCCCCCACGAACCCGCACCCTTGCTCTTCGCGTTCCCCCACGAACCCGCACCCTTGCTCTTTGCGTTCCCCCACGAACCCGCACCCTTGCTCTTTGCGTTCCCCCACGAACCTGCACCCTTGCTCTTTGCCTTCCCCCAACGAACCCGCACCCTTGCTCTTTGCGTTCCCCCACGAACCCGCACCTTGCTCTTTGCGTTCCCCCACGAACCCGCACCCTTGCTCTTTGCGTTCCCCCACGAACCCACACCCTTGCTCTTTGCGTTCCCCCACGAACCCGCACCCTTGCTCTTTGCGTTCCCCCACGAACACGCACCCTTGCTCTTTGCGTTCCCCCACGAACCCGCACCCTTGCTCTTTGCGTTCCCCCACGAACCCGCACCCTTGCTCTTTGCGTTCCCCCACGAACCCGCACCCTTGCTCTTTGCGTTCCCCCACGAACCCGCACCCTTGCTCTTTGCGTTCCCCCACGAACCCGCACCCTTGCTCTTTGCGTTCCCCCACGAACCCGCAAGGTTCCTCTTTGCGTTCCCCCACGAACCCGCACCCTTGCTCTTTGCGTTCCCCCACGAACCCGCACCCTTGCTCTTTGCGTTCCCCCACGAACCCACACCCTTGCTCTTTGCGTTCCCCCGCGAACCCGCACGGTTCCTCTTCGCGTTCCCCCACGAACCCTCACCCTTGCTCTTTGTGTTCCCGCATGAACCCGCACCCTTTCTCTTTGTGTTCCCCCACGAACCCGCACCGTTCCTCTTTGCGTTCCCCCACGAAGCCGCTCCCTTGTTCTTTGTGTTCCCCCACGAACCCACACCCTTGCTCTTTGCGTTCCCCCACGAACCCACACGGTTCCTCTTTGCGTTCCCCCACGAACCTGCACCCTTGCACTTTGCGTTCCCCCACGAACCCGCACCCTTGCTCTTTGCGTTCCCCCACGAACCCGCACGGTTCCTCTTTGCGTTCCCCTAACAACCCGCACCCTTGCTCTTTGCGTTCCGCCACGAACCCGCACGGTTCCTCTTTGCGTTCCCCCACGAACCCGCACCCTTGCTCTTTGCGTTCCCCCACGAACCCGCACCCTTGCTCTTTGCGTTCCCCCGCGAACCCGCACCCTTGCTCTTTGCGTTCCCCCGCGAACCCGCACCCTTGCTCTTTGCGTTCCCCCGCGAACCCGCACCCTTGCTCTTTGCGTTCCCCCGCGAACCCGCACCCTTGCTCTTTGCGTTCCCCCGCGAACCCGCACCCTTGCTCTTTGCGTTCCCCCACGAACCCGCACGGTTCCTCTTTGCGTTCCCCCGCGAACCCGCACCCTTGCTCTTTGCGTTCCCCCGCGAACCCGCACCCTTGCTCTTTGCGTTCCCCCGCGAACCCGCACCCTTGCTCTTTGCGTTCCCCCGCGAACCCGCACCCTTGCTCTTTGCATTCCCCCGCGAACCCGCACCCTTGCTCTTTGCGTTCCCCCACGAACCCGCACCCTTGCTCTTTGCGTTCCCCCGCGAACCCGCACCCTTGCTCTTTGCGTTCCCCCGCGAACCCGCACCCTTGCTCTTTGCGTTCCCCCGCGAACCCGCACCCTTGCTCTTTGCGTTCCCCCGCGAACCCGCACCCTTGCTCTTTGCGTTCCCCCGCGAACCCGCACCCTTGCTCTTTGCGTTCCCCCGCGAACCCGCACCCTTGCTCTTTGCGTTCCCCCGCGAACCCGCACCCTTGCTCTTTGCGTTCCCCCGCGAACCCGCACCCTTGCTCTTTGCGTTCCCCCGCGAACCCGCACCCTTGCTCTTTGCGTTCCCCCGCGAACCCGCACCCTTGCTCTTTGCGTTCCCCCACGAACCCGCACCCTTGCTCTTTGCGTTCCCCCACGAACCCGCACCCTTGCTCTTTGCGTTCCCCCACGAACCCGCACCCTAGCTCTTTGCGTTCCCCCACGAACCCGCACCCTAGCTCTTTGCGTTCCCCCACGAACCCGCACCCTAGCTCTTTGCGTTCCCCCACGAACCCGCACCCTAGCTCTTTGCGTTCCCCCACGAACCCGCACCCTTGCTCTTTGCGTTCCCCCACGAACCCGCACGGTTCCTCTTTGCGTTCCCCCACGAACCCGCACGGTTCCTCTTTGCGTTCCCCCACAAACCCGCACGGTTCCTCTTTGCGTTCCCCCACGAACCCGCACGGTTCCTCTTTGCGTTCCCCCACGAACCCGCACCCTTGCTCTTTGCGTTCCCCCACGAACCCGCACCCTTGCTCTTTGCGTTCCCCCACGAACCCGCACGCTTGCTCTTTGCGTTCCCCCACGAACCCGCACGGTTCCTCTTTGCGTTCCCCCACGAACCCGCACGGTTCCTCTTTGCGTTCCCCCACGAACCCGCACCCTTGCTCTTTGCGTTCCCCCACGAACCCGCACCCTTGCTCTTTGCGTTCCCCCACGAACCCGCACCCTTGCTCTTTGCGTTCCCCCACGAACCCGCACCCTTGCTCTTTGCGTTCCCCCACGAACCCGCACGGTTCCTCTTTGCGTTCCCCCACGAACCCGCACGGTTCCTCTTTGCGTTCCCCCACGAACCCGCACGGTTCCTCTTTGCGTTCCCCCACGAACCCGCACCCTTGCTCTTTGCGTTCCCCCACGAACCCACACCCTTGCACTTTGCGTTCCCCCACGAACCCGCACCCTTGCTCTTTGCGGTCCCCCACGAACCCGCAAGGTTCCTCTTTGCGGTCCCCCACGAACCCGCACGGTTCCTCTTTGCGTTCCCCCACGAACCCGCACGGTTCCTCTTTGCGTTCCCCCACGAACCCGCACGGTTCCTCTTCGCGTTCCCCCACGAACCTGCACGGTTCCTCTTCGCGTTCCCCCACGAACCTGCACGGTTCCTCTTCGCGTTCCTCCACGATCTCGCGTGGTTTTTCTTAGCTGTGTTTCTCTGCGGGTTCTATTGCTGCATTGCATCTGCGTGGCCAGCGCATGACACTGAGCCCACGTGGAACTCCTTCGTGCACAACTATTTGTGGTTCATGTCCCCAGGTTCAGACCAAGTTGTCACCCCAACTTTACTCCGTGATGTACTATTTTGCAGTGATGCCTTTGACTCACCCTCATCATCCATGCTCCACATCTCCCAGGCAATATCAGCCCAAAGTGTCACTGCCCTGCAGGACTCTAAGGCTCTCAGCCCCGGTCATCCTCCTCCCACATTCCTTCCCAATGTTAGCCCTTCATCAGCAGCCCAGCATCGTCCCGTAGCATCGCTCCATAGCATCGCTCCACAGCATCTCCCCATAGCAGCATCCCCCCATAACAGAAGAAAAACACAGCATTACAACGTAACAACCAATTCCCATCAAGTGAGAAAGTGCCCTAATACAACAAACATGACAACTATCACCAATGAAATAAATCAGCCTTACCTTGGAAGATCTCAGAGAGGCAGAGCTCCAGCAAGAACCACTCAGCTCCACTGCCAGCCCTTAAATGAGGGCTGGGGAGGGGCGGTCCCTGCTCCTCCCCTTCCTGCAATCAGCAGAATTGCACACACCTGAGCTCCCCTGGTCCCACCCCCCCACACACACACCTGAGTCCCCATAGCTTGGCCATGCCCCCCACACACACCTGAGCCGCCCTGGCTTGGCCCTGCCCCCCACACACACCTGAGCCCCCCTGGCTTGGCCCTGCCCCCCACACACACCTGAGCCCCCCTGGCTTGGCCCTGCCCCCCACACACACCTGAGCCCCCCTGGCTTGGCCCTGCTCCCCACCAGGTGGTCCATCACTGCTCCAAGTCCTCACTCAGCACTTCCACTGCACTCCCACTGTCACCCCAACAGTGTCACCCCCAACATCACCCCAATTATGTCATCCCAGCACCACTCCCTCATGTCACCCCGCAGCAATACTCCAACACTGCCCCACAAAGTCACTCCCCTACATCATGCTGGTGTCACCCCAACATCATTCCCTGCTGTCACCTCCCAGCATCAACCCCATTGGTGCCCCCAACATCACTCCCCAGCGTCACTCCTCAACATCATCTGAATGTCATCTCGGTGTCACCCCCCAGCAACACCCCACATCACTGCTGCTGTCACCCCACACCATCCCCCTGTCCCCCATCCCCATGCTTTCCCTCTATCCCTCTCCAGCCCCATCCCCTGCTGTATCCCCTCTTGTTCCCCCCCATGCCCCCATGTCCCCCCGTGTCCCCTCTGTGCCCTCGTGTCCCCCCATGACCTCACACAGCATGGGATGGCCCACGTGGCACAGTGGTGTCCCCACCGCTGTCACCACCACCGCCCCACAACTGATGGGCAATGAGGATGTGGGGTTACTGGGGGGGCTCCGGGGGATGTGGGGACACTGGAGGTGACACTGGGGACACACGCATGCTGAGGACAGTGAGGAGATATTGAGGGGACATTGTGGGTAAATTGGTGGGGTGGTGACATTGGGGCATGTGGACATGATGGAGATCCAGGGGGACGTGGGGACAGTGTGGACATTGGGGGGACATCGTGGAGCACTGGGGGACGTGGGGACAGTAATGAGGTAGCTCATCCATTGATCTCTTTGCTGGGCAGGCAGACCTGGTTTATTATTTAATTAATTCACACCTGTATGGGAACTGTCAGTCACAGCCCTAGCTGTGATGGAACACCTGGGGAGGGGGCGTGGCCAGCCCTGGGAGCACAGGTGGGAGCAGTTAAGCCGTGGGAGGGGATAGGAGGAGATACCTGGCTCCACCCCCCCCTGCCCTCATTTAAGGGCCGGCAGCCGCAGGGGCAGCATCTCAGCCTGAAGCTGCTTTCTATGGAGTGTTTTGGTAAGTTCTGCAGCTTGGAATGAGGTCAGTGATTGCTTTTTTGTTTTAGGGTGATGCTCTCTGTCAGTTTGTGGCTCTGATTCTGGTTTATTGGTGCTCTATCTGCTCTGTGTGGTCTCTCTTTGCTCTTCCTTTTTTCTGTAAGGGGCATGGTGGGGTTGTTTCTTTTTCTCTGAACTGGTAATGGAGGAGCTGCTGTTTATTACTTTCTTTTACTACTGCCTCAATTCTGGAGTGCTTCAATCAGCCCCAGGGTAATGCTGCTCAGCTGATGGAGCACTGCCGCTCTGGGAATGCCTGGAGCTTTTGCCCTTTCCTATAACAGGGTTCAGTGTTCTCACAATCTTGTTTGTGCTCTTTTTTAAGCTTGTGTGTGTTTTTTTGTTTGTTTTTTTTTTTTTTGTTTTTTTTCCCTTCTAGAGCTTTTGTTTCTTTTTCCACAGTTTTTACACCATCGTCTCCACCCTGGGGTCCTGATCTTTGTCTGCTCCTGCATCATCCCAGCCTGTTTCACAGCTGTGGTAAATGGTGCTCTACATCAGCTCAGGTGGAGTATTGTTTGAAGGTGTTTTGTGACTCGTTATCACATAATGAATTATGTTTTGTGTTTCTTTGCTCTGATCTCTTTTTGCAGCTCAGTGGTGTTTAAGGCTTGCTGGGACTCCTCTGATTGATGGTGTAAGTATTGTGGGATCTGCAGAGCAGGAAATGGAACGTCATGAGCCCCTTGTTTGAGCATCGCTTGTATGCAGGCCGTGATAAGAGATGAAACGGGGGCTACAAGTGCTCCTTTCTCAGAGGAGCATGTTTGTATAAGAGGTGCTGCCCTACAAGTGTGGGCAGTGCGTTCATTGCTGTGCTGTGTCCAACAGGTGGCCATGGAGAACTGCAGCGCTCCTGGGGATATAACAGCTGCACTGAGGAATATGGGGCGCTCCATGAAAGCAGTGAGGAACGGGAAGCTGCATCTCCTGGAGTGGCTCAGAGCCAGACTGCGCTGACTGGTAACTGGTCACCCAGAAATGTAAGGACAGCACACACGCACTGCTGTTTTTCTATTACCTAACGTGGCACAACATAGTTCTCCCAGAGCTTCTTACTGTGCTTTAGGGTACCCAAAAGCTGCCTGTCCTTTTCCTTTCCCACCTGGGTGCTGTCCTTGCCCTTCCCCTGGTCTTTCCTTGCCTTCTTCTCCTTCCCTTTGTGCCATTTCCTTACTTTTGCCTGGGCTTTCTCCTGGCATAGTTCTCTTGGCCGTTCTCTGCGCAGTTCCCCTTCCATGCCCTGGGCTTTTTCCTCGCACTGTTCCCCTTCCATGCCCCACAGTGCATTCCCTGTTTCTCCTCTTTGCCCTTTGCCCGGGCCTTTTAATGCCATTCTCTTGTCCCAGCTCTGGGCCTTATTTTGGCGTCGCTCTCTTTGCCCCATAGTGCATTCCCTGCACTTTCCTTGTTTCTCCTCCATGTCTTTTGCCCTTTCCCTGGGCATTTTAATGCTGTTCTATTATCCCAGCTCTGTTCTTTTTGGCGTCGCTCTGTTGTTCCCGTAGTGCATTCCTTGCACCGTTCCTCTTCCGTGCCCCAGGCTTCCTGTGTTTCTTCTCTTTGTCCTTTGCCCTTTCTCTGGGCATTTTATTGCCATTTTAGTGCCATTTCCTTCTCCCAGCTCCGATCCTTTTGGCGTCGCTCTCTTGTTCCTTAGTGCATTCCTTGCACTGTTCCACTTCCATGCCTTGGGCTGTAGTGCATTCCTTGCGCCATTCTCTTTGCCATCATCTTTGCTTTTGATTTCCCTGGTTCTCCTTCCCTTTCCTCTTGGCCCAGCTCTGGGCCTTCTCTTTGCGCCGTTCTCTTGGCCCCACAGCGAACTCCTTGCGCCGTTCCCTTCCATCGGCAGGGCATTGCCTGTGCTGCTCCCCTTTGTTCTTCCCCTTGCCTTTCCCTGCGCAGTTCTCCTTGCCTTTCCTTTGCTTTGTCTTTCCTTGGGATTTCACTTTGGCTTTTCCTTGCCTGGGTGTTCCACTTGCCTTTGCCTCGCTGTGATGGGTTGGAGGTGGCTTTGATTTTAATAATCACCTGAACCGCTTTGACTTTAAGTCACCTGAACCATAATCATAATGGGAGCTCTAAAGGTAATTGTATTCATGCGCAGTGTAACCCTAAACCTGACGCTAATTGTCTTTCTCTTATTTGTTTCCTATTTTTTTTTTTCTGATTAAACCTTTGTTTCTTTTTCCACAGTTTTTACACCATCGTCTCCACCCTGGGGTCCTGATCTTTGTCTGCTCCTGCATCATCCCAGCCTGTTTCACAGCTGTGGTAAATGGTGCTCTACATCAGCTCAGGTGGAGTATTGTTTGAAGGCGTTTTGTGACTCGTTATCACATAATGAATTATGTTTTGTGTTTCTTTGCTCTGATCTCTTTTTGCAGCTCAGTGGTGTTTAAGGCTTGCTGGGACTCCTCTGATTGATGGTGTGAGTATTGTGGGATCTGCAGAGCAGGAAATGGAACGTCATGAGCCCCTTGTTTGAGCATCGCTTGTATGCAGGCCGTGATAAGAGATGAAACGGGGGCTACAAGTGCTCCTTTCTCAGAGGAGCATGTTCGTATAAGAGGTGCTGCCCTACAAGTGTGGGCAGTGCGTTCATTGCTGTGCTGTGTCCAACAGGCGGCCACGGAGAACTGCAGCGCTCCTGGGGATATAACAGCTGCACTGAGGAATATGGGGTGCTCCATGAAAGCGGTGAGGAACGGGAAGCTACATCTCCTGGAGTGGCTCGGAACCGGACTGTGCTGACTGGTAACTGGTCACCCACGCAGGTAAGGACAGCGCACACTCACTGGTGTTTGCCCATTATGGACTATGCAATTCTCCCAGAGCTTTAGGGTACCCAAAAGCTGCCTGTGCTTTTCCTTTTCCTCCTGGGTGCTGTCCTTGCTTTTGGCCTTTCTCTGCAGTGTTTTCTTTGCACTTCCCCTTGGCTTTCTCTGCTCTGTTCCCCTTCCTCGTGTTGGACATTCCCTGTTTCTTTTATTTGCCCTTTGCCCTTTTGTCTGCATGGGCTCTTCTCTTGGCGCCGTACTCTCGGCCCAGCTCGGCCTCTTCTCTTGGCGCCGTACTCTCGGCCCAGCTCGGCCTCTTCTCTTGGCGCCGTACTCTCGGCCCAGCTCGGCCTCTTCTCTTGGCGCCGTACTCTCGGCCCAGCTCGGCCTCTTCTCTTGGCGCCGTACTCTCGGCCCAGCTCGGCCTCTTCTCTTGGCGCCGTACTCTCGGCCCAGCTCGGCCTCTTCTCTTGGCGCCGTACTCTCGGCCCAGCTCGGCCTCTTCTCTTGGCGCCGTACTCTCGGCCCAGCTCGGCCTCTTCTCTTGGCGCCGTACTCTCGGCCCAGCTCGGCCTCTTCTCTTGGCGCCGTACTCTCGGCCCAGCTCGGCCTCTTCTCTTGGCGCCGTACTCTCGGCCCAGCTCGGCCTCTTCTCTTGGCGCCGTACTCTCGGCCCAGCTCGGCCTCTTCTCTTGGCGCCGTACTCTTGATGCCCTTAGTGCATTCTTTGTGCCATTCCTCTTCTTTGCCTTTGTTGTTCACTTGTGTGTTCTCCTTGTGTTTGTTTTTGGTGTTCTCTGTGGTGTTTTTCTTGTGTTCTCCCTTATTTTTTACTTGTTTTTTTTCTGTGATGTTCTCCATATCCTTTGCCTGGGCCTTCTTGCACACTTTCCTTACTTTCTGTATTGTCCTCAGCTTTCCCTGCGGTGCGCTCTGTGCCTTTGCTTTGTTTTTTCTTGGGATTTTGCTTTGCTTTTGGTTCACTGGGATCAGTTGGGAGGCAGCTTTGATGTTAATGTTCACCTGATTCTGAAGCTTAACGGGAGCTCTAAAGATGATTGTATTCATGCACAATGTAGCTCTAATCCTCAGCACTTGTAGAATTACCAGTGTTTCTTTTGTAACTGTGTCCCTTGTAGTTACAGGTGAAGGTTTCTCCAGCAGCGCACCATCCCAATCTCGTAGTATCCTCTGCAGTCATCACAGGCACCGTTTGGGACGCAGCGCTCAGCGCACTTGTACTTCTTTCCATCGGCCTCAGCCTGGCGATCCAACACATCCGCGTCCTTCCACAGGGCCTTCCATTTCCTGGACTGACCCACGCTTCTTTCTGCCGCGATGTCCTCTCCCAACTTCTGCAGGTGCGCTCCATGCCCTCACTCTGGTCACTAATAAAGATATGGGACAGACCCCACTTCCACTCGGGACAGAGCACCCACCAGCTGCATGTAACTGGTTTTAGCACCACCCTATGGGCCCGGCCATGGCACTTGTTCTGTATCCAGACAATATTGTCCCTGTCCCACCGCCCGCCTGCACTCTTCTCCTGGAGTATCCTGTGGGTCACCATGTCCAGTACTTTGCCTCGCTTACGGGGTCGGGTTAGCTTTGCTCTGAGTTTGCTTGTCCAGCATGCTAATCCAAACCTGTAACCAACACCCCCATCTCACACAGAGTCACTCCTTTCTGATTTGGTTGAGACTCGTGCCGGTTTGCGGCCAATTGGATTCTGGCGCTGATTTCAGCGCAGCAGAGGCTTTTGCCTCTTCCAAATTGAGTTTAGTTAGGCCTTGCTTACGGGGTTGGGTTAGCTTGCTCAGTTTTTCCTTGTAGAGTAGGCTAACCCAACCCCGTAACCAACGCACGGCCGTTGGTTGGAGGCCTTTAGCTCCTTCCCGGCCACTCTGAGACTCGTGCCGGTTTGCGGCCACTCTGAGACTCAATGCCGGTTTGCGGCCACAGATAGATGTTGTTTTCTGCTCAGGCAGTGATTTCTGCCTCTTCCAAATTGACTTCAAGCCTCACTTACAGGGTTGAGTTAGCTTTGCTTTGATTTTTCTTGTTGAGCAGGCTAACCCAACCCCATAACCAACACACCCATCTCACTCAGAGTCACTCCTTTCTAATTTAATTGAGACTCGTGCCGGTTTGCGGCCAATTGGATACCGGCGCTGATTTCAGCGCAGCAGAGGCTTTTGCCTCTTCCAAATTGAGTTTAGTTAGGCCTTGCTTACGGGGTTGGGTTAGCTTGCTCAGTTTTTCCTTGTAGAGTAGGCTAACCCAACCCCGTAACCAACGCACGGCCGTTGGTTGGAGGCCTTTAGCTCCTTCCCGGCCACTCTGAGACTCGTGCCGGTTTGCGGCCGCTCTGAGACTTGAGTTCCCTGCAGGACGGCCTGATGTCCATGTTGGTTTTGATGTGGGACCCGCTCTGATGCTGTGTACAATGATGCTGTGAATGCTGTGGCTATAACTGTTTCTCAGACCCGCTCTGATGCTGTGTATAATGATGCCGTGTGGGACCCGCTCTGATGCTGTGTACAATGATGCCGTGTGGGACCCGCTCTGATGCTGTGTACAATGATGCTGTGAATGCTGTAACTGTTTCTCAGACCCGCTCTGATGCTGTGTATAATGATGGGACCCGCTCTGGTGCTGTGTACAATGATGCCGTGTGAGACCTGCTCTGATGCTGTGTACAATGATGCTGTGTGGGACCCGCTCTGATGCTGTGTACAATGATGCTGTGTGGGACCTGCTCTTATGCTGTGTACAATGATGTTGTGAATGCTGTGGCTGTAACTGTTTCTCAGACCTGCCCTGATGCTGTGTACAATGATGGGACCCGCTCTAATGCTGTGTATGCTGTGTCTGTAACCATTTCTCAGATCCGCTCTGAGTCTCTGTATGACAACAATATCTGGAACCTACTCTGTATCTGTATTTGCTATGACTGTAACTTGCACTGATGCAGACTATATATATGCTGTGCCTGTAAACTGTGCCTTGTATTGTTTTGAACACATGTATGCTCTGTGTAGAAATGTGTATTGTTTGCACTGCTCTGTGATATAATGAACAATGTCTGTGTGTGCTGTGATGGAATAAAGGAAAATTTGTCACGCTGAACTGAGTGTTGTGTTATGTTTTCTGCACCAGGAGGACATCAACATTCCAAGGTAGGTGTGACAGGTAAGTTTGGGGTTAGATTAAGCCTCTAGCAGGAATTAGTTTAGCGCCTAGTTGGATGCTGGTAGAACGTAGCACCTAGTTGGTTGTAGCTGGTTGCGGGTAGGACTTAGCGGCTGGTTGGATGATGGTAGGAGTTAGCGGCTGGTTGGTTGCAGCTGGATGCTGGTAGGACTTAGTGGCTGGTTGGTTGTAGCTGGATGCTGGTAGGAGTTAGCGCCTGGTTGGTTGCAGCTGGATGCTGGTAGGACTTAGCGCCTGGTCGGTTGCAGCTGGATGCTGGTAGGACTTAGCGGCTGGTTGGTTGTAGCTGGTTGCGGGTAGGACTTAGCGGCTGGTTGGATGATGGTAGGACTTAGCGGCTGGTTGGTTGTAGCTGGATGCTGGTAGGACTTAGCGGCTGGTTGGTTGCAGCTGGATGCTGGTAGGACTTAGCGGCTGGTTGGTTGCAGCTGGTTACGGGTAGGAGTTAGCGGCTGGTTGGATGATGGTAGGACTTAGCAGCTGGTTGGTTGTAGCTGGTTGCGGGTAGGACTTAGCGGCTGGTTGGTTGTAGCTGGATGCTGGTAGGAGTTAGCGCCTGGTCGTTTGCAGCTGGATGCTGGTAGGACTTAGCGCCTGGTCGTTTGCAGCTGGATGCTGGTAGGACTTAGCGGCTGGTTGGTTGTAGCTGGTTGCGGGTAGGACTTAGCGGCTGGTTGGATGATGGTAGGACTTAGCGGCTGGTTGGTTGTAGCTGGATGCTGGTAGGACTTAGCGGCTGGTTGGTTGCAGCTGGATGCTGGTAGGACTTAGCGGCTGGTTGGTTGCAGCTGGATGCTGGTAGGACTTAGCACCTGGTTGGTTGCAGCTGGTTGCTGTTAGGACTTAGCGCCTGGTTGGCTGTAGCAGGTTGCTGTTAGGACTTAGCGCCTGGTTGGCTGTAGCAGGTTGCTGGTAGGACTTAGCGGCTGGTTGGTTGCAGCTGGATGCTGGTAGGACTTAGCGGCTGGTTGGCTGTAGCTGGTTGCTGGTAGGACTTAGCGCCTGGTTGGCTGTAGCAGGTTGCTGGTAGGACTTAGCGCCGGGTTAGGGTTAGGGTTAGGGTTAGGGTTAGGGTTAGGGTTAGGGTTAGGGTTAGGGTTAGGGTTAGGGTTAGGGTTAGGGTTAGGGTTAGGGTTAGGGTTAGGGTTAGGGTTAGGGTTAGGGTTAGGGTTAGGGTTAGGGTTAGGGTTAGGGTTAGGGTTAGGGTTAGGGTTAGGGTTAGGGTTAGGGTTAGGGTTAGGGTTAGGGTTAGGGTTAGGGTTAGG